>JAQGAV010002854.1:0-14109 GCA_034691345.1 Phasmarhabditis papillosa
TCAATAGTTTGACCCCCCCCCCCCCACCACGAAGAAATAGTTTCTTGCAAATTTGTACTAATTCACCCCTCCACTCCCTGGGTTCTGTGATATGAAGTCCCACTTCCTATGGTCTCTTCGTCTCACTTCTTTCCTCCAAATATCTGTGATCTCGTCTTTCGTAAAAAGAAATAAATATACTTTTTTTCAAATAAACTACTTCCAGTCCATTGATTTTCCATTTATTTTAATGTAACACCGCCGTTCTTTAGGATACTGTTGATTTAGGATACAGACTATATTTAAGTTAACATTATTTTAATGTTTTAAAACAGATATTTGTATACTTACGTCATTCTCTTAGTTAATTCTGTTTTAAATGCTATTTCATTCATCTTTGTTGTCGGTGTTGTCGCTGTAAACTCTTTTACTAACTCTGTTAAGATAGATATTTCTTCCTTTTCGGCTGCTCGCTCCTGAAAAATAAAATAGACTTAACAATTAATAAGTGAATCTCTGATTTTTTAGACTGAAGACATGTGCATCATCTTTTTTCTACCTTCAGTTCTAATAGTTCTTTCCAATTAGATTGAAATTGGAGGATCATCTGTAAGTAACCGGTGTCTTTAAACAAGCCACTGCTATCACAACTAAACTCATTTAACAGCGGCCCCCCTACATACTATAGTGTGATTCAAGATGAATAATGGAGTGTTATTTGCGTATATTTTCGATTTTCGAATACTTCCAGAGCCATTTTCAGCGAGATTCTTTTTTTAACACTCCATTATTACCCTCGAATTAGACTATGTAATACTGTTTTGTATATTGTTTTGTTCTTAAGTTATTTGTACTTTTTGTAATTTTTGTCTAAAGTCTTCATTAAATTATTCTTAAACTTAACTTTGCAATTTCGTCAAGATATTTGTGTAACATCTTCTCGGCGTGTACCAGCATTCTACGAGATTCATCCTCTAGAGCATTGTTTTCCTGTAAAAATAGTTTGTCTAGTTGTTAGTTTAAAATTAAATGATATAATATTAATAATCCTTATATTAAAAAGATAATATTATTTAAATTATACATATATGACGGTTGCTTTCCAAATATAAGATTACATAATCCTGGAAAGATCCGATGTTATACAGAAATGAATGGACAATTAGTGAATTGGTATAACCAACGGACGAATCGCTTGCAGCTAAAGGTCTATATTTATTATAATGCGAGCGCACAATTATGTCAGTTTCTTGTATATTTTCATTCGATTTCCGCGCTCCTTCTAAATTCTACAGTACACCTATGCAAACGATTCATCCGTCGACTACAACCATTTCTTCAAAAGTACATTCATTTTATTCTAACATCGCCTCTCTTCAGGATACTGCGCCCGAAACCTAACTCGTGATACAGAATATAGTCGAATTCAAAAGTAATACGTCCGCGTGTATAACTGGGGTTGCAGTAGTGTTACAATATTCTGTTTGAGTAAGGCAATGCAAAATCATGTTTCCAATCTGCTGATATCGCGCGCGTAGAATGCCGGTAGGCGCAGTGTTAAAAATGACGATATACTGCATACACGGCCTCATTACTTTTGATTCTGACTATATATTGATTTGTTCCCTAACTAGGTAGAGTTAAAATCAAGGCCTACCTTTAACTGTCTAACATTCCACAATAACTCTTCGAACTGACATGCAGCATTCATTTATGTATCTGAAAAGTAATATGTTCAACTGATCATAAGTAAAAGAACCAAACAAAAAACTTTAACAGTAAACTGTAAAAACCATTCCTTACAAAGTATTTTGAGATAAAGTATTTTTTATTAGAGACGATGTGTTATATTAATACTAACTAAGAGCAATAGTCGAATGGAGACCCCGGCAATTTACAAGACCAAAGAGAAAATGGAAGGATCAATTCAAGGAACAGCTAGGAGAAGTTTGGATGCAAATGGCAAGAAGTGAACCAAGATCTTAGAAAGAAAGCATCAACAGTCAGATAGATATAATCTTAAGTATTGAATAAATTATTATTATTATTATTATTATATATTATAATTGGTATTAAAAGTATTTTATGGTAAAATAGTTTTTCTAAGAAACGGTGTGTTAAAGTACTAAATACATTTGCTAAAGAAATAAGACAACCTGTCTGACAGGTGCAATAAAGACACCTTAAATGAGAGTTAATAGAATGACCTATTTCGGATATAAAGATCGATTTGTTGCAAGAAAATTTGAAAAATGTTTGTAATTTTTAAAGAATTTGGCTAAACTTAGAAGTTGTAATGTTCTAGAAAACGTTGAGTTTAAATCTTTGATATGCTCAGAATTATGCAAGGCCGGACACGGGCCGTGATTCAAAAGTTGGACCCGGGCCGGGCCGGCCGGATAACCACCACTGATTGACAGACCCTCAGCATCCAAAAAAAGGGTTTTGAGAACTTTTTTCAATAACGCTACATTCGGGCTTTTACGGCCTGTTCCGAGCCTAGTGTGGCGCAGCCCTGGCCGTACTTAGCGGCAATAAATGCAATTTGAATAAAATAAAAACATAATTATTTAAAGTTATTTAAGTATTCTGCTAAAGTGCCATTATATATGCAGGTGTGAGGTGTTTATTTACAATCACAAGGTCAGTTAACCAATAGAGAAGAAGTAATCAAATTTTATAGTCTGAAGAAGTGTTTTGAACGGTTTGTCGGTTGAAGCATTGGGAAATCAGTCACATTATCGAAAAATGACTGTTCGATATACTTAAAATAAAAAGACAAACAAGCAATTAACTACTTTATGTATTACGCAAACTTAATGATAACATATGGAATACCAGAAGAGCTGAGAATCGGCCAGTCTGCGCGAATCCCCCCGAAGAAAGAATTCTTGCAAGTTCTTATTCGCCTTCTCCACTCCCTGGGTGCTGTGCTATGAAGTTCTTTTTCCTATGGTTCCCTTATCTCATTTTTTCGCTACACGCATCTGTGATCTCGTGTTTCAAAAAATAAATAAATAAACTTTTTTAACTACCAAATGTATGATGCCGGTCCCGGTAATGTTCATCTCTGCATGCCAGTATTGGCTATTGTCGTTAGATAACGTCATAAATGACTTAAATAAGTTAGCATATAAATATAGTGAAGGATAGATTAATAATTATATAGATACAAAATTACAAGTTTTAATTTGTACACAAATCTTATATACAGATTCTCACTTCAAAAAGGGAACGCTTTTCTTATTTCGTCAAAAGTGAATGCAACTGTACAGTAATTACAATTGTTTCTAAATAATGCCGACGGAACAATTATGTGAATCACTTCTGAAACAAAAGCTATTTCGGAGTAGAAGTCTCTAGCGAGAAAAGTTTAGTTTTGGCAGATGGGGCAGGAATGTCTTAAAACAAAAAGTTCATAGCGCAGTGTAGGGAAATTATAAAAGATGAAAACATGTTAAGTAGGCAAAGGACAAGTTTGTTCTTAAAGACGAACCGAATAGGTCGAAGAAGGAAAAAAGAGCGATTTCTAATAAAAAGTCTAACATTAGGTGGTATTGAAGGTTTGATTGGCCGAATACCATCGCTGGCTTACAGGAAATAAAATACTCCAGAAAAACAACTTCCACAGAAAACATTTCGTAAACCGCAGAGGTTTTCAGTTATAGCAATGAATCTTATGTCACTGAAGAGTTTGCATTCTAAGTTCTCAATTTCGTTATTGAAATATAAAAACGCAATTTTCTATTACATTTTATTCAGTAAATACAACAAATTATTAATAGACTTTAACATTGAATCCTTAACTGACTCCTTTCTGTTTAATATATTTGTATTATTCTTATTAGCTTGCTTCTTGTCTTGGATAATTCTTCGTCCCAGAATGACACGTAACTTCGGAGCTGTGCAGAATCTATGTCTATTGGGGGTCTGGAAGTAAATAGATTGTAGAATAAAACAGATGTTTATTGAATAGAATAGAATGATTTATTTGTTACCGAAACCGTTAAAAACATTTTTTATTGTTTATTATATTTGAATTTTTATTGAATATATTATTTAATTTGTTATATGGAAACTGTTGAAACAAATCGGAACTAGCAAAACTCTATGAATCGGAACTCAATTTTGACTCTATTATAATAATACACGTTTTAAATCTATAACGGGTATTAACTGTAAAAATCATAATATAACCTACCGGTTTAAACAGATGTCTCTTCTTTCTTTGGGTAATCTTCATCGGCATAAACTTCACTTCTTCTGAATACCATCTTCTCCAAATATAGTCAGCAATCCGACCATAACGTTCATGACTGCGAAGACTGCAAAATAATAAGGATACTGTACATAATATACATAATTATTGTATATAATATTAAATAAGTATTAAAGTCCGATTTGCAGTTTGTTTATAGTTGGTTTTAAATAACATAGAACAGAACATTGAATCCTAAAAATTAAAAAAAACTATTTGTAAAACCAAATTGCAAAACTTGCGTGCATTAAAACAGCTTTAAAATTTTAAAATACCTATAAACTTCATGTTCTAACTGCAAAGCTTCTTTCTCAGTTTTATCCAATACAGTTCCCGTAAGGTCGCGGAGAGTCTGCTCAATCTGGAAAACAGGATTAGCTAGGGATAGAAGAAATATATAGTCAGTCTCCATAATCACAGTATCCTAGAGAGGTGCGGTATTATATAAAATATATAGATAGTAGATGAATTTGTAATATTTTCTTTAAAAGTAAATTCATTATTATTTAACACGAAAAACCGTTTCATCGAACCTCAAACATTACACATAGGGCTGGTAAAAGGCTGCCCGGCCCGTGACATTCACCAGCCTTGGTTACAAGTACCATATATACTTACCTGTTCTTCATAACTTAGTCGTTTTAATAATTCTTTATAGTTTGGCTGCTTAGAAGGCTTGAAAAAGTTCATTAATGACATGACTTTACTGAAAAGAAGAAATATTTACAACTTAAAGAGAATAATGGAAAGATTGCCAAAGAATATTAAGGAATAAGTTTAATAGAAAATATAATGTTAACAAATGATTCTAACATAATTAACATGAGTTGTTTTAACATGATGAAATTATGTACCAATCGAGTCTATTAGTTATTTAGCCTTATTGATACGCAAGGTCAAGAAGGTGTGAGTAAGAACTCGGGCCGCTAGGACTAGCCTGGCACGTAGCCAATCCTAACGGTTACTAGAGATTTTAAATAAACTACAAAGTGTTATTCCAAGAAGATGAAAGAAGTTTATTATAAAATATTTACCAAATAAAACTAGTAGTTTGCTTATTGCCTTTAATTGCATGTGGGAAATAATATGAAAATAGAGAAACGTCTTTATTATTTCAATGACAAAAAGATATTGATAGTTTAATCTAAACTTACTAAAATACTAAAACTATATATAGTCAGATTCAAAAGTAATAAGCAGGAGTATTGCAATATTTTGTTTGAGTAAGGCAATGCAAAAGCAAGTTTGCAATCTGCTGATACCGCGCGCGTAAAATTCCAGCAGGTGCAGTCTTAAAAATGACGAAATACGCAGCATACACGGCAGTATTACTTTTGAATCTGACTATAGCCGTTAGTGAACTAAATAGTACTTTGAAGTTATTTTCTTTAAAAGAACCAACATATACAATGTTCCATATGAAGAGATTTCATAGTTTGAAGAAGATTCCCTTAGTTTTTACAGTATTTAATATAAAATAATAACTTTACTCTAGGAATAGGCAGACTTGTTTCGTTTGCAAAAGTTTCTTTTGTTCTCGCTTAATAGTTTGCGATCTCAGATAGTCAGTCGATCGCAGCTTTGTTTTGAAATTACTTTGACTTTTATATTCTTTTTAACTTTTGTTTCCGCTTTCTTTATAGTTATAAAACAATAATTACCTTGACCGAGGTCATTTTGACACTAACTAATCAGATTTCGGGCGTCCGGCTCACTCGACAATCAGCTCTTATTACTTTGTGTTATTAAGAATAGAGACAAGTTAATATCTACTACTTTGTGTTATTACCAATTATTATTAATATATAATACATAGAGACTGTAAGTATTATATGGATAATTAGATAAACGTTTAACGAATTAAACTATCACTTGTACATTTTTATTGTGATTTTATGTTTTTATAACAAAACATTCATAATCTTCTCTCGATCTCCAGTTTTCAATGTCTAATTATAGCGATTTCCATCAACTTAGTCGGCTCTATAGTTATATTAAGGTATAGTCTATAACAAACAAAAGACAACAGAGCGCAGTGATATACCAATGCATCTGCAGCTGCGTATTTGCCTTTTTCTGGATATGATACAAAATAAAACTAGTACAATAATATTTTTATGACAACAAACAACAATTACGCAGCGAACCATATAATGGAAGTTTAATTTTGCCACAGAACGACCAATTTTTGAAATCTTACACAACACCGCTGACTGAAGTCTTTTTGTTTGTTATAGACTATAGTAAACCATTCACTCAACCATGTTTATGAATCAATTTAGCTTAATATCCTTAACTACTTTTAATAATAGGTCAATAATGTTAATATTCTCACGGGGGGTAGACGCATCTATGCCACTGGGCTATGACGGCAACGAACGCATGCTTGCGCCAGGCCGGCATGAAACTCTTATATATTATCATATATAAATATAAAGTGTCATTCTATTTTATAGTCTAGTTCAGTTATCATCTGACCATTTTATATCTATTGTACTAAGTCACATTGTATTTTATTTTTGTTTAATGCTCATTTTAGTTTCATAATATTATTTATCTATTCTATAACTTGTTCTTACTGAACAAGGTTTACCATAAAACCTTGTTCAGTAAGGTTGTTATATATAATATAAATACTACAAGGTTATAAATAAGTATCTTTTACTCAGTCATTATTTTGTTTATAAGAATTTATAAGTAATTGTTTATTTGGACAGTTATGTTCATAGTTTAGAAACTGTTTCATTGAACACTTTTAGTATCAAACAACAACTAGTATGTCTACTTTCGACATTCTCATGAAATTTCAACATATAAAGTATTCGAAAAGGGTTTTTGAACTTCTCTATCCGCACACACTACGTTTTAGCTATTACATAATTATTAATTGTTTTGATTATTATTGATACTAATGAAATAATAACATATTATTGTTGAAAAATTTCTTTGAATTCCGCGTAATATGACAATTCGCTTGTCTATTTTTAGATTACTTTCTTTCACCTTTAAAGAACATCGAAACAGTCTCTTCTCTTTAATCATAGTTGTTCTTTTCTACTGTTATCTTATCTTTTTTATTAATTTCTTTTCTCTCGCCCTCACGTGCAGTTAACTGTCATTTATTACAGACAGACGTCTAATAATGATGAAGCTACAAAGAGAAGAAGTTATCAAATATACACTGGATCTACAGGAGGAGGAGTTGGTAAGTTATATTTAGGAGAGAACTAGGGTTCTAGCCCGGTATCACGCGAAGCAGCGGTGTTAAATACATTTGAAACCCTCATAATCAGATTTTTATTCCTTTTTGTAACTACCGTTTCCCCTTATGATACCGAGCTGGAAACTTTTTGTTAGACCTTGCAGTAGACTATATATTAATATCAGAAAAGTATTTAGTTATTATTTTGTTCAAGAATATATATTTTATGTGTTTACGAACATTTTGTTAGTATGTCGTTATTATTGTCAGCAGGGGCACAATTCCCACGTTTTATTACTCTTTTAATACCGACAGTATACTAGAAACGAATACGTGGCAAGTGAAAACTTTACTGTTAAATAAAATATCCAAACTTTGGATCTAGTCAGAATATTAAAAAACTATCCCTGAAGATTTTGTAACGTAAATAAAAGTCCCTGCTGTCTCAATATTTTATATAATTGTATCAAGTTTAAATGTATAAAATAACTTTAGTTTATATTTTCCCTTTTTGAATCAGTAAAATTATATTGTAAATTCCGCGAATTGTTCTTTGAAAGTGCGTTTTCCGTGACGTTGGTCCACAATGGAAACCGGTTGCCGCAGCGGTGGCAATCGCAATTCCCTTATCAGCTGTAGAAAAACGTGTACTTTTAATCTTTGCAGATTCCTGGAGCCCTGCGGATTCTCTGTTTCTCTAAACCAATTTATGATGATCTGAATTCGGATGAACTCCTAGATGCTATTTACGAGTGAGTTTGCCCCGCCTTGAAATTAGAGTAATAGTACCGCGATAACTTTAAAAGCAAACGGTAGTCTCTCCTGAAAAAAGCCTTATTGTCAGTTAATGTGAAATATGTTCTTCAACATCCTATTTGTTGAGATCAGATTTAGACAGTATCCTATTTTTAAATATAGTTATATAACCCATTATTTAGACTTCGTCACAGAAGAGAGTACCGAGCTATAGCCGACTATATTTATCGCAGATGGATGAAGATCGACTATCCGCATAGGAATGTTGAACCTGAACCAATTGTGTCCAGACCACAAGTGATAGTAACGGTAAGATAAACAAAAGTTAACAATAGCACTTTTTAAGTAAAACTGAAGGTTTCTAAATTTTACGTGTACCCTCACTAAGACAATTCCGTGTTTGAACACTTTTAAATAATTTAATCGAACTTTCTGTGAATATAATTTAATGACGTTTTGTTATAATCTCCTAACTATAGTCTGTAATATAGTTCCAAATAATATAAGATACAACTTCATTGTTATTTTTTTGTTATTTAGCCTAAAAAGTTCATTCCCCGACCTTCACCATTAGTGACAAGCGTGCCAACAAAGCCAATTGAAGCTGAAGAACCAAAAGAAATTGAAATGGGACTACGTAAGGAGTTAGGACATCAACTAATATATGCTAAACAGTGTGAAGTGGAAGACGATTTGGTAAGCCCTTAAATATTAAAAAAAACCATCCAACCAAGTTTGATGAATTTCGAGTAAGTGTTTTCAACTAGGAACTGAAAGTAACTTAAACTTCGTCGAGCAACAAGCTAGCTTTTTGTTTAAAATTAGGCTAGGCTTAAGTTCGTTCTTCAAAAAATGTAGTCATTTCCTTTAGGAAATAAGCGATGACGATGAAGACAATGATGCAGATCGAACCATTTGTGATTCAGATACCCTGAAAGGTAATAATATATTAGAGAGTTAATGATGAAAAGCAGGGTGGGATTTAGCAGAACGGGCGGAAAATTGTCACGCCGGCGGGTCATTTCCCACCCTCGCTGAAAGGCGATATTTATTAACAATTTAACATCCAAAAGAGAGTGAGCGGACAGACCCATTAATTTCCCTAACTAACATATTTGTTGTATAAAACTCAATTTAGATAAGCAGGATGAATATTACAAAGCAGCTATGGAGGATATGATGTCAATGTTAGGAGTATCCAGTTTAGAAGAGTTAGAAGAAGTCTCCAGTAGCACAGAGAATACGAAACCATTGGAGATTTCATGTATACAAGGTAAGAAATATATCCATACATTATAAGATAAGGAGGCTCGTTGTAGACGCCGAAGACACTTGAAATGTTTATAAATAGCACTATATCTTCGAATAATAATCAGCTAGTTAGATAGTTAAAAGAATCACAAACACTTATCGAAGCCTTACGAAAATGAATAATCGATAATATTTTAGGAACTTCGTTTTCGGATGATTTCTCCCTTGATTATAATGAGGATAACTTTGATGACGAGATTAGCTATAACGAAAGCGAAGATGGTGTTTTAAACACTGCAATTTGCGAGGAATATACTACAGAAAGTGAGACTGAAGGTGAGAAACAGACCTATTCACAACCAATGGCCAGCTCTTAATAACACATTCAATACATTAAAATAGAGAAAACATTGAAGCAAATAACATATTTTGCTTTATTTGAAGTGTAACAAACCTTCATATCCAAATGCAAAAAGTGTTTCAGAATTGAACATTAACATTATCAAAAAGAAAGTTTAATTTCTAAACATTCTAGTTTTAGATCAAGATGATGTTAGTGATAACGACGAGCTAAATGAAGCCATAGTACAATTAGACGAAGTAGATTCAACTATACTCTTCAAGAGTCCTCGTAGTTATGAAAGATATGTTCGGGCATAAGTGGAATAATAATATTTATGTTAGGCATAATTACGGTTTATTGTTCTTAATTTTGTAATAAATAATAAAAACCTATACATTGTTGTGATGTTGTTAAAAAAATTTCAAATTCTCACTCAATGACCCGTTGCCAAATAAAATATACCTCTGTACAACTTACAAAGCATCCAGCAAACGAAGATTAACTGAACTGTAATTTCGCTTGGGACACACCCCTGGCCAACAAACTTATTTGTTACTAAATGAATGCTTTGAAGAAATCTCAGCGTATAGATCCTATCGTGCTACTTTTTAAAACTAATTACGAAGACAATCAGAATACTCAAGCGGCTCAAAATGCGACAATATTTTTGTTGAGGAAGCAGCTAACTATTTCCAGAATAGTTGCAGTAATTTAGTATTTCCACATCATCACTGCAGTCTGCAGCTATGAAACATGAAGGTAATGCAACATATATTGTTGAAAGAAGAAATCAGAAAACTGGCTCGAGACGTTTCGAACAAACTTCAGTTATTGTCCGCATGTGTAGAACTGGAGGCTAGGGTTCGCAACTGATTGCCCTAAAATAAGCCTACAATAAAGTCACAACCCCTGCCAATATATTTGCCGCAAGTATTCCGTCCAGCGGTTCGTCACTTAGTTATTTTCCATCCATTGACACTTAATATCAGCAAATTTAGAGCCATGTGTGAACTATATAGTTCACCTGATTGCTCAGATACATAATGGGATAGTCTAAAGCATTTATATACCAGTTTGTGATCACAGTTAATATACAATCTACATGAGCAAATACTCGGAGCAATAATAAACTTAAAACATTTAAACTTATTAAACAAAAACAGTTAATAAAACAACGAGTGATAAGTGAGTAAACAACACTATATATGAACCTACAGAATAAGATAGCCTATCACAGGTAGCAAAATGTTGTCGATATTCTTGACAAAAGCCTCAATCAATGAGAGGACAATCGACACGAGGATACACCATGTCAGAGTAGCGACCGGTTGTGCAACCAAAGGTCGGAAGCATATTAAAAACAGAAGAACACCTCCGAACATTCCCAAGGTGCCTTCTATAGTTTTAGAGGATCTGAAAATGAGAGGATAGATAATTATCACATGAGATCACGACGAAATACCATATATATTCCGATAGGCAAAATATATCACATTATGCGTTGTTAAATATCAGTAGCATCCTAATTCATATCATAAATTTTGAATAATAAATGATATTTTTGATGAAGTTCCTATAAAAAGAATGGACCAACATCGCAGAAAATTTTTGAAGCATATATCGTAATCCCAATACTATATATGTTGCATATAGATAATATGTTGCAGCTGCCCAGGCTGGCGGATGGCCGGCCAGTGTTTCTATGGCCGTGGAATCGAGCCAAAATATTTAATCTACGTTTTTTAACACTGTTTAGTTGGAATAAAGGTGCAGATGAGTGTTGGGTGGCCAGATCATACCTTCCCCTCCAAGTTTCCAAAAAAAAAATCCACAATAAAGAAAGTATCTCCATTAGTCAGAAAAAAGTGTTAACAGAATATAAAGCGTACCCAGGCCATTTGTGTAGACCAAAATTTGATCCAACAATCGCGGCTAACGCATCACCAACACCAACTGCAGCTACTCCTAAAAAATTAAATGAGATAATGGTAATGTAAATTTAGTTACCTACTAGATGGTATAAATGTGGTTCGGGCTCATTCGGTGACAAGAAGAGTGGAAGAAAAACACCGAAAATAAGGTATATGGGAGTCATCAGTAGAACCCCATCCTAAAATATATTTATGAATATACATTAACGAAGATGCAACACCAGGATAATAAGACGGAGAAGTATTTGGGAGCGCAAAACAAAAAGATGTGCATGATTATCATCACTCTCTGGTGCAAATGGTAGTGTGTAATCACGTTGACACTTGAATACATAAATGCACCAGGAGCAACCTCATACACCTCTAAGTCAGTTTACAAAAATCGTCGAGGGTTTCTGCGAACTGAATAAATTGCATCCATTTGCAAAATTTCACGAAACATATGTATGCTAAACGCCTGATCCTTGGTAGCCAAGGAGCGGCAAAATGTTATCCATCATTTAGCTCAAAACGACGTCTCGCCTAGGGTAGCTATTTGGTGAAAAAAAACTACCCCATGCATAGTTGAAACTTTTTTTGTGCTCTCTCAAAGACTATGGTTGACTATCTTTTAAAAATTATCTAAAATACGACCCCATGCGTAAGAAATGATGGACATAGTCAACATTTGATGCTAATTGTTGGTAGCTGTGATTTGTGGAGAATACACACCTGCTCATCTTTGAATACTGTTAAATAGGCGTTGAGAAAATCGCCCCATGGTGGAACTTCACAAAATCGAAGGACCTGCAAAGATCAATGTACAAAATACACAAATGATGACGTAGTCCAATTATTCAGTCTTCTATTCTCGCAAGTAATTAATAATTTGACGACGAGTACAAAACAATAAACTTACTTCAATTATAACGAATATGCAGACAAAGAGCCATCCACATAACCATAGGAAATCCCGATCGAGGAAGAGTCCGCTGGTGAAAATCAATGACACTGTCAGATGGAAAAACTTCCTAAAGAAATATTTTACTTATATATTTAAGGTAGGAAGTAGCACACACCTATGAATAGTCGAACTGCTTCCGCGCAAAGTAACGATGATCCCGAAAATCACAGATGCCAACACGTTCATCGACCAGAAGGCCAATAAACAATGCCTAAAAACAAAAGTGAAAATTCTGGGGGACAATAGATGGATATATTAATAATATTTATCTCAACAATAAGACGTCGGAAAAACTTTAAGAACACTATGCCTTAACGCATATTCCAGGAGTTCATTTCGTATCACAGTGAAACGATATCACTAATGAGAAAACATGATAATGTCTCATGAAACGTCCTCATATATCGTTGCAAACCAAACGGACAATACGAACACAATTAACTAACCTAGACATCCCTGGCGAAAAAACAATGTCGAACAGTAGTTCCGGTAAATCAAGAAGGGAGATGTTCATCACTGCCGAGTAGGCCACGAATGAACCTCCCAGGACCACAGCCAATAATCCTCAAATAAAAATAGTAATAAGCTTAAGCGGATTATTCCAAACCATTGATGAGTACTGGGTACTTCTGGAGAGGAATGGCCCCGAGCACGATTAACGCGGTTGAGGAAGCCGCTACTTCGGCCAAACGACCATAGATGGCCATCCTGCAAAGAATATTTGAATAAGTGTAAGATTTCTTTATAAACATTAGAAGACAACTATAAAAAATATTAGGGAAGAAGAATGCATATACAATTCCGCGAAACAGAATTTTTACGAATATGAAAAATACATTTAAATGACTGCGGCGAAGGTGAAGTACGTGATTGCACAAACGGTGTAACTTGGGAATATTTTGCAGCTAAATGAAGCTTTCAGTCGAAATTATTTAGAAATTTTGAAAATTACTATCAGAATAAATGGTAAATGTGTATAGGCTGCTGTGGAGGGTCGAATCATGAGGTTCACTGTTCCTATTTACTGCATAAATGTGAATAATTTCGTTGGCATATGTCAAAATTTTAAAAATTGATATATTCTTTCTCGATAACGGAGCAATAAGGTAGCTTTTATTTTGTTATACCGATGATTTCATTCTTTTCTATGTATGAAATTTTCTATTTCTTTGAATTGGTATCGGTGAAATCGAAAATTATCGTTTTTTCTATCAACTCATCGAACATCTCTAAAAGTAAAGTAAATTACAACAGCTGTACGATTCTTAACGCATCTTATAACGCTTTCCTCATAAAGTATTCACTTAGAGGTTCTTAAGCTAATTCTTACAGCTAAACAAAAAGAAAACATTGTACATTCTTTATTATTAAAATAGATTGTCATTTTATTATTCTTTTGTTTCTTCTTTCTTTTCTTGTACTTCGACTATACCAAAGTCCACTCCT
>JAQGAV010002855.1:0-14108 GCA_034691345.1 Phasmarhabditis papillosa
CTCGCCCTTAGGGACTGCTACAGAGCTGTAAATCTTGATTTTTTGGTAGAAGCAGTGTTTTAATAAAAATTATGTTCCGAAGTTATGTCGCTCGCCCTTAGGGACTGCTACAGAGCTGTAAATCTTGATTTTTTGGTAGAAGCAGTGTTTTAATAAAAATTATGTTCAGAAGTTATGTCGCTCGCCCTTAGGGACTGCTACAGAGCTGTAAATCTTGATTTTTTGGGGCGTGGCTAAGACAAGCTTGCTTTTGTTGGCCTGGCCTGGCCTGTGAAACCTGGAAAATATGAGGCCAGGCCAGCAAAAGCCAGACCAGATTAATAGCTCTGGACTGCTATACTTCTACCAATAATGTATTGTATATTATTGTGTAGTAGCGAAATAACTAAATTAAAAGCGAAAATCAACATTCCCTAACGTTTACGCTAACCATACGACTCAAAATCAAATAACAAGTTTGAAGTAAATAATGTTTTGTTCCAAAATACCTGAATAAGCATAGTGAAAAACAACACTCCTCCGAATCCTAGGAAATAATACGCCCACATATGTCCGTCATGACGCATTTGGTCTGGAGGCAACGAGAAAGTCTGTAATAAGAATTATTTTCTCCAAATATATAGTCAGCACCGAGAGTAATCATGGGGTGACACTTGCGTATTTGTAGGATTTTTAACACCGCACCTGCAGGGAAATTGCACGCGCCTACTTGCAAAGTACAATATTGAACGGAAAGTAGAATATTTTGCCAGATGTTGCCGCGATGCTCGCAAAAGGGGCTCAGGAGCTTAGAATTCTGTACACTCCATCATTACTCTTGGCGCTGACTATAAGACGCTTATTAATAACCCCAATACATTCTTTAGGAAAGTATTTTTACTACAGTTTCATATAAAGTTCCAATACCTAACTTGTTTAACCAGTTTTACATATTACTACTACTTATAACTCACCCTAATCAGTTGAACGAAAATGACAGCAAATGCAGGATAAACGCATCCTTGTAAACCCGCCGATAGAAAAGCTACAGCTAGATAGAACCATTCAGGTCGAGATCTCCGAACGATAGTTGGTAGGTGTGCGGTACTGGCACCTTCTTCCGCTAGTTCTGAAATATTAACTGAAATTCTGAATTCAATTCATCAGAAAGTTTTCCTAAAATATAAGCCTGTTCATTAAATCATTTATGATTTACTGAAATTCCCGTATTCGAAGCGCAGTTTGGCAGTTTTAAATGAATGTCAAGTCATCTTCAGAACACGATCTGTTCGACCGGAATCAGCAACTCCAAAAGTTTCCGATTTAATACCTCGCCTAAGTCGTTGGGCACTGTCTTCGGGTTCTTCATAACTATTCTTTCTTGACACAACGCCTGTAGTTGTTGACACTTTCTAAAGCAATACTTAGGTTTTTTTTGACAATTATTGACTGGTCGAATTGTTGACAAACAATTGTGGTCCGACCAAGGCCGTAAAACCACATGTTTGTTACAATTTAATACCAATATGTTTAATCACATAATCATCTGAAACGCTCTTGGCTTTTAAGAACTTTGAAGAAAAAGAGGCTAGTTCAATGGACCTTATTCATTAGGGCTTACCATTGAATCGGTAGAGGAAATTGCTCGCTTGATGGAGTGTGTAGACATTATTGAACCAGATCGAACAAAAGTACCAGTTTCCTCTGCAATTGAGTGAATTACTGGGAACACTATTGAAGGAGTGAAACGTAATAGAAAGATTTTCTTTACTACATATAATAATTTTATATATGAAATCTATTCGAGGGTATAATTTCACTAAGTCAACTGGAAAGAAGCGACTATTTCAACTTCTATAATTTAACTCACTAAAAAAGAAATGTTAAACAAAATTTTGCTTGAAAATTTGTAATATAGTTCATCTCAAGACCTACGTTTCCAGCAGGTTATCACGAGCGGGGCGCAGTGTTATATAAATGAATGTTAAATCTGTCGACGCGGTGCGTTTTCTCAAAAAGTACATTCATTTTTTATAACACACCGCGCTAGAAACCTAGGTCTTGAGATAGACTATCTATAAGCGCACGCCTTTTCTATAAATTTACCTTCTTCAACATCCGCGAAGACCTGCGCGTTGACCAATTCATTATATAGTCCTTTGCGTTCGATGAGCTCACTATGATTTCCAACCTCAACTATCTGGAAAACATGTTTCTGGGGTATAAGTATATTTCGTGCGGGATTATGTCAACCAAGCTGATATTGAGCATTATTCTTTCCATTCTGCGCTGAACCGATGTAAGCTTTAGTTTTTGTTTTTCAGTATATTTTATTCAACAAACTTTTGCAAATGATGTCAAAAAACTTACTTCGCCAGCTTTCATAGCGATAATCTTGTCTGCGTTTCTAATGGTTGAGAGGCGATGCGCAATAACCAAGGTTGTCCTACCCTTGGAAGCCTATAATATAATAATCATATATTAAAAAGCATAAATAATTATTTTGTTTATACAATTATTAGCTTTAAAATGGGTTGACGTTTTAATAATTATCCTATACTATTGTTCGTTGCAAGAGCTTATCGCATCGCAGTATCCTGGCTGACTCTTTAAGAAAATTAACTTTTCAACTAACTGAAAAAAGAGAGGTGGATTTAGATAAACATGAATGCACTTTTGAACAAAATACTCCCAATCTACTTACTGTCCATTCAACTTTATATAATACCGCATGTCGCTGGAAACCTGGATCACGGCCCACCGCGCCCTTAGGAAATGGGACAGAAAGAATTTACATGGCGAAATCTTGATGCTCATACCCTGGCTTATTCTGTTAAGCACTTTCTGTTAATTCATATTTAATTGTAAAGGAATTGGCTCATTCGGTGCAACTGAGTTTTTTCGAATGCTTCGGTTAAAGCTTTCCAGAGAAAAATGAAGTTTTATTTTGAAATGGGAGCTCCGTCCTTTAATCCCCACTGTCTCCGTTGGCGAGCCGTGGGATCTTGATACAAGCGTTATGTGATGTGTGACGCTTTTACATCTGATGTGTTTTATCAGAATGTTTTTTCTAACCTTGTCGAGCGCTAGTTGCACAACGTGCTCACTTTCCGCGTCCAATGCGCTAGTCGCTTCGTCCAAAAGTAGGATCTGAAAAGATACATTTAAGTAGTAGGCCAGACGGTTGGCTTGATTTCAATACTTAAACTATAAAATTGTTGTATTGTTTTTGGCATTGTAAAGTAAACTCTAACCACATTAATTCCTTAGACCCGACTCTTTTGATTAGTAGTTGTCAAATGTTACTCCATATAATTCTATTTTAGCGTAATTTCAAATGTTTTCCAAAATGGTGATTGTGCTATGGCCAAGTGCTTCTACAATTTCCCATATATACAACAAATAAGAAAATCAATCAAATGACATCTTTCTAATGTTTTCTATTGATGTCTTATGATGTACGCTAAAATAAACATATTCTATTCTATTCTATTCTATAAACTTTCATAGCCATGTCTTAATGGGAAAAAGTAAAAGAACCTTAGGATCCCCTTACTAGCTGGCGCCGCAGGCCTATACACCAGCTGCTTGGCGGGCCAACCAGACTTTGCTTTTTCATAAAAACTGACAGAAAATGACACTTTTTGACAAATTATTACAGTAAATATCACGGAATAAACATGTTTTCATATGTTTGGATAGAGAATTTCAAAGTGAACAACTCTAATTAATCAAGTTTGTTCGTCTGTATTTCCAACATTCAAAACGTTCATAGCCATGTCTTAATGGTAAAAAGTAAAAGAGGTCTACCTTAGGATCCCTGACTAAAGCTCTAGCAATGGCAATTCTCTGCTTTTGACCACCAGAGAGTTGTGCCCCACGATCTCCGACCATTGTGTAGATGCCCTAAACATGTAGTTATTTTTAAATTTTTTGACTGAAACAAACCTCGGGGAACTTGCTTACAAAATCATAAGCGTTGGCTTCCTTGAGAGCTCTTATTATATCTTTGTCAGTTACATTGGAACGGCCATATCGGATATTCTGAAGAAATTGGTTTGCTGAATATTGAATAGTAGAATAAAAAAGCTATATCACATTGAAAATAGAATGTTGCACAGGCGGCAATATACAGGTTCCGCGCGCGTAACATGCCGGCCTAAGCCGATACGGTGTTAAAAGTGGGGGAATAAGTAGAATACACGGCAATTTTACTCTTGAATTCTACCTTAATTTTGTTTAATAATTGCATATATTATGATAACAAAACCGGCGCCACGCAAAAGCAAAAAATATAAGTATTCGCTAATTGTTCTGATTCGGAAACTACCTCTTCTATAGTCGTGTTGAATAAATTTGGTTCCTGTGACACGACACCAATGTAGTTGCGAAGAAAATCGATATTTATATGTTGAATTTCATGACTATCGATTAGAATCTAAAAATATGGTGTAAAGAAATAACGGCTGAATCTTTAAGAAAATTATCGTTTCAACTAGATCAAAAACAGTTCTGGATATAGTCAGCGCCGAGAGTAATAATGGAGTATCACTTGCGTATATATAGCATTTTTAACACCGCACCTGCATGCAAATTGCACGCGCGTACTTGCAAAGTACAATATTGAACGGAGAGTAGCAGCCAGATGCTGGCACGGTGCCCGCAAAAAGGGCTCAAATGAGCGTGGAAATATTTACTCTACATCCTTATTCTTGGCGCTGACTATAACTTTCAATCACATAGTTTG
Organism: Phasmarhabditis papillosa; assembly: GCA_034691345.1. Lineage (NCBI taxonomy): Eukaryota > Metazoa > Nematoda > Chromadorea > Rhabditida > Rhabditidae > Pellioditis > Pellioditis papillosa. Next base: position 4,727 of record JAQGAV010002855.1, read on the forward strand.
TTTCCGGTTCAAAACTACGAGTCCTTTTCTCAAAAGTGTAGGCTTTGAAGAATGCTATATGTAAATGTGAGGTTCTGCATATAGTCTGTGGTGCAACCTACGGTCCGCGCGCCGTTGCAGAGATGGGCAGCGGGCTCGTAAATTAAATTACTTGATCGTTGAGGACTGATGGGCGTTCTTAAGGCTAAGAGTAGTTTTATATTTAAATTTATGATAGAATCGATAGTTGTGATTATACAATTATATAAACAAGCAAGTAAAACATCTAAAATATTCAAAATGTTCTTTATTGCCCTCAGCCCTCAGCCATCTATTAATTTAATTTACGCGCGGACCGTAGGTTTGAAGAAAGTCTATATTTATGACTTACTTGTCCTTTTTGTTGATTATAATATCTAAGTAGCAATTGTAATATCGTACTTTTACCACAACCACTTGAACCAACTAAGGCGATCGTCTGTCCTGGCTCGGCCACTAGTGATATACCCTGCAATGAAACTATATCTAATTAATCAAACTTAAACAAATAAGACTGGAAGTCTTACCTTTACTATTTCAATATCTGGCCTGGTTGGGTAGCGGAAACGAATATTCCTGAGAGTGATGCGGCCTGTCAGATCCGTCGGCTTCTTTCCTTCGGAGGAGTAGGAATCAATTTCTGGGGTCTGAAACATTTTATTATCGTTTGACAATTTGTTTCAAACAAACAAACTTACTAGATTGGGGTGGAAAAAGTAAGCAAGGTAATTAGGCAAGATAAGATCAGTGTTCGTTCTACTGACGAGCCCCCGCACTGATCGGAACTATTTCGTATAGAGCCAGGGGGCGAAACGAATTGGTTCCAACAATAACTTTACCATTTATAGCATAACTATAGCAAAGAAATGTTCTGTTTGCATAGAATTTTCTGAACCACAACTAAACTCTTTCACATAATGTTATTTATTTACCCGGTCAATGATATTGTAGAGCGTTCCAGCAGCTCCCATCGCGGTTCCCAGTACTGCAAGCTGTGGAGCTGCTTGACTTAAAGCTAATGATCCCATCATAACCGCGAAGAAGACCTGAAAAAAAAATCTTACTGACAATAGTTTTTCTAGATTATTAAACTTTTGATCCAGCGTACTTTCAGAAAGCAAATTAAATTAATTCAACATATTATTTCAATAGTTTTCCTGAAGCCTACCGTAATCACAGTTCCTCCTTCTGCTTTTCCCTCTGAGACCATATTCACACCAACTGCGAATGCGGCCGCATAGGACCCGTACATAGCTAGCATAGTAATACCAAGAGCAATTCCAGTCTTCAAGGCCTTTATGTAACCGAGGCGTTTGCCTGCATCCAGGGCTTCAGAGTATCTAAAATTTAGTTTGCTAAATGAGCGTTTTGTTACATAATTACTGATAACATCAGGAAAATGCCTCAGTTTATTCGGTTTTTCGTATTTCACGTTAAATAACTTTACTTAAAAAAGGTTTCTTGGTAACTGACTATTTTAAAAACAAGGTGACCAAATTAATGTTCAATAATGTTGGTATTTATAATTAACATACCGTTTGCTTTCATACTCTTGTCCATTAAACGCAATAACTGTTCTCATTGACTTGAGTACTTCATCGGCAATGCTGCCGGCGACTGCGTACAGAACTGATTCCTCATTGGTAGCACTAGACATCATCTAAAACATTTGTTTTATATTTTCTTTTCTTCTTAATTTGGTCTTACATTTAGGTTTTAAACTTATTAGTTTTGTAAACTTTTAATCAATATACAAAAAAGAGCCCGTTAATGAAAGAAAGCCCGAAAGCAAACCGTAAAAACGGTGCTATTTTGACGGCAATTACAAATTTTCATTTCAAAATAGTTCCCTTTCAGACGGTTATGTTTAACCAGTGCTACTTTGGTAAATCCTTAAAGACGTCTCACAATATGAATTAAACCTACTTTTCCGACATATCCTCCGCATACCATTATAACGGGGGTAAGCGACACCATTATCACAGTAATCTTCCAGTCGTAAGTCAGGGCGACGATGAAACCACCCAAAAACTAAAAATATCCTTTGATAATAGATACTTTAGAATTATTGTTAAATGAATTAAGGAATATTTGAAACATTTGTTACCTGAACAAAGTACTGAATCAACATTGCCAGTTTGTCTCCACTACCTTCGCGAAACCTGTCCAGATTACTAAAAGTACAAGAAAATATTTTTAAAAAAGTAAAAGAATACTAAAAGTGGTAGAAAGAAAGTTTTCATTAACAGTTGTCCACAATTAGAAAATAATATAATCTCATCTCTATTTTCTTCTAAAATAGATGTTATAGCTGAAACAACGGCTCAAGTTCCTCCAGAACTCCACGATCAAGAAAGTGAACAATCAACAAAAGTGATACAAATGATCTAGTGTTTAAACAATAAATATTCTTTTCTATACACAATAAACTTTAGTTTAAGAACGTGGTGTTGTTTTTTAATTCTGCAATGTTTTTGCTCAAAACTAATTTTCACAGAGCCAAATTATGTTTTGAAAACCAAAATTGCTAACACAACTAACTCGAAGAGTTTCGAAGTGAGGGTTCCGCTCTGATTCTTGTCAAACCAAGTGATGTCTTGTCTCATGATTGCTCGGAAGAATTCGTGCCGAAGTCGATAAACCACATTTTCACAAACAACAGCCATGCAGTACGTCTGAAAGAAGACGCATGATTATCTCACAATAAGTAGATTCTCGTGTGTTTATTGTTTAAGATCTTAGTTTTTGTTTTATTTAAAGAAAGTTAAAAATGCGCCAAAATCGCTAATATGATTTCTGCGAACTTGGTATCAAATTATTTTCTTATTTTTTGAAGAAACACTATATTTTGGTTTCTGGTCACGACAATATGAACAGGTTTTTCCAAAATTCGTGAAAACCGCTAATAATATTTCTGCGAACTTTGTATCAGACCTGAATAGCAGCAGATATGAAGATTCCAACACCAAGAAGTGCAAATTTTAAACAATTCTCTTCTACATTGTGACTGAACGTTGTCATATCTAAAACTGTATTTTAGAAAACACGACTTTTTATTCGTACTAAATTATATCTTTGTATATTCCAAAATTAACTGCTAGACTAGGACTTTTTCTATACAGATGCATCCGAAAAGAATGATCGGATCCCAGGCTCAAAGAAATCAACTACTATTTTGATACAGGAAAGTACATATCTTTTAAGTCAATTTACTACATTCTACTAGAAACTTAGAAGAGCCAATTAGATGAATCGGTGTTAAATTTTAACGACTTTTAATAATAATAATAATAATAATAATAATAATAATAATAATTAATATAATGACTTTACTCCATGTTAAAACTACTTACTGCCGTCTTTCATAACATTCATGAAATCTTGTGTCACTCCACCCTGTAAGAAAAATATCAAATTAACAGTGAGAAACCTTTAATATTGTCGATATCAAATGACTTATCAACGGTTTTCAAGTTCATTTAAATGATACTCTTAGAACTAATGGGGCAAAAAAGTGCAAAAACACCCACCATGATAATAGAAATCCCAGGATAGCCCATGCCGGTAACACCGGACGCCACAAATCCAACGAACAATAGTAGATAGTCAAGGCCTCTAGCATATCGGAACTAAAATTAAAACTTTAAAGTGAAAGGTATGGGCTTTGTTATATGTATACTTCAATCTAAACCATGAACTGGGAAAGTGGTGCGGAAGTAACTGACGTGTTATACAGACGATATTATAATTTTATAATATAATTTTAAGTGGGATCTTTGAAAAACACCTTGTCTCTTTTTCGTTTATATAATACCCAGTTATTATTGCAACGCGTAGCCATAATTGCTTTTGAAATAAGATAAAATTCGGAACTTTTTAAGTTTAGGTGCCCTGACTGAAGACTCGTTACAAGAGTGTTCGTGTTGTGTCAAAGACACAAGGCCGTGAGCTGATAGGATCTCTCCCGTGAGCTCCCGTGGGTACGACTGGTATTAAGTTGGTGCGCTATATTGCACCCTCGAATGTACCAGAAACTTCAATTGTTGGACTCACCAGTGCAATCGGGCTCACTGATTTCGGTGTTGTTTCAGGATTTCTGGAAATAAAGAAAACTATTTATATGTACTTTTATTTATGAATTCATCTTTTCTCTTTGTAATAATAAAAATAACCCTATTATTATTATTGTTATAGAAAGAGAAACGATTAATTTATAATATATAAGTCTAATAACTAACTTAGTGAGCTGTTCTATATCGTAGCTTTTTGTGTGTGAAATACATCCTATTTTGATCCTCATGTCTGGATCTGAAATGTGTAGGGATGGTTACAGACAATAAAAGTCATTAGACTAGGCTGGAGTTACATTAGACCAAATTTTAAATAGAGCTACATATCAGATAATTTTTTTCTGTTCTTCTTTTAGTAGTCCATGAAGAATTGGGGATATCCAGAAAACCGCACTGGTACAGTCTACGGACAAATCTCATGTAGTTTAAAGGTCTATTTATTATAAGGCGAGCGCGCAATTATATCGGTTGCTTGTACATTTTCTTTCCATTTCCGCGCTCCTTCTAAATTCTACAGTACACCTCGGCAAGAGATTCATCCGTCGACTATAAAACCAAATCCGTCAAAAATGAAATTATTTTGAGAGGGCTGCAAAGTTTTCACTGCAAATTAGTTCTATTTTGACGGTTCTGCTTTCAGTGGGTTCCAAATTCAAAATATTTTTGCTACAAAGCAGCAAAATATAAAACGGCATATACATTATTATTAACCGAAAAGAAAAACAATTCAAAAGAAATAAAACAATTGTAAGAACAATACCTTCACCAATCATAGTAGCGTTTACTTTGCCCTGGGTCAGAATAATGATGTCGCGCTCTTTTTAATTTAATACAGTCATTTAAGTACCAAGCAACTCGCTTATGAATGCATTGTACAATATAATAGTAAAGTTAGGTTACTAAGTTAAAACAAACAATATAAACAATTCAACGTAGAAGGGTGACTATTACGCAGAATTCTTACTATACGAACGTTTGAATATGAGTAATGCTAATATGGTTAAGGAGTTCGATAGAGACATTTCAAGAGATACGTCTACTAAGCGCTCGAGATCGCTAGCTTTCATAAGATAACCTTCTGAAACTTCTCGCAAACTTATAATATGAGGTTCAGAGAAGTTTCTTCCAAAAAGAAAATAAATATATATATATATATATATACTTCAGAAGTGTTCCTTAAGAACCTGATTAATAGTTTATGGAACATTAAGCAATAGAGAGATTTTAAATTATATAAAGAACAGAACCAATATTTGTTGTTGATTTGTTTTACAGCCCTTCAGAAGTTTGTTGAAAAGGATACATAATTTGGTAAAGGCCAATATACACAATACATGATAATGAATGTTAAATAATTATGGAACAAACTATCCAACAGCTCAAAGATCGACTAAAATCGGAACATATCGTCCAGAAAATATAGATATAAACATATCCTAATAGGTGCACCGCCTAATATGCGGGTGGTCAAGGTAATAAATGGTCAAGATAATGCAACCCATATCCCAATGTGACCTATCTTCTCGATTTTGCTAGAATGCACGTTGATGGTTGTTAGCAATAGGTGTCAAAACCTAACACAATTATATAAATCAAAAGAAGTGAGAGAACGAGCATAATCAGAATAAATATGGAAAGAAAAATAAATTTAGGAATCGTGCATTCTTGACGAGATTCTTTTTTAACACAACATTATTACTTTTGGATCTTAATATATTTTTGAATATTTATTGAGCACGCCATTACAAATGCTTAGCTAACTCCATAGTAAAGCACTTAGTGTGTGGAGGATACAGTCTTTAGGACTACGAAGCATCAGCATCTAGCTTCTGACGCAAAGCTTATAACAGTGGGGATTCTTCGCTTCCTATTTTTATTGATGATATTCTATACTGTATAGACTATACAGAACTGTTTGAATAGATCAGTCAATCACATGTATTTTACGAAAAAGCGTCAAAAGTATAATATAAAAACCATGAGGTTAGAGAATAAACCAAAATTAGGTAGCTTACCATTTTCTGAAGTTGTTGTTGCCATCAAGAAAATTGATTGAATCTTGCAATCTCACTTTCTATACAAATTTTTAAGTAACAAGGCCTTGCACCTATAATTCCATAATATCTCAAGTCCTTTTATAGCTTGTCAAACTTATCTGCGTCGCCTTCAAAGACATAGCTCTTATCGATGTTCGTCATTTAGTGCACCGTTTTTCTTGAGCAAAATAGACTCCAAAACTTGTTTCGGGAAGACGTTCGTTCATCATGGTTTCTGACTTGTGATAGTAAAACTGGTATGACTTCATATTGAAAGTTGTGGAACTGCTGATTGATTCCAATAAAAACTAATAATTTTTATACAAAAGTGATCAAATTTCCTGAATATGTAAGAATACAAAAGCTGACTTGCAACCATTAACAAAAATTATCTGTTAGTTTATGCACAGTTTGTATCAAAAAAAGGGTTTATACCGAAGTCAACCAGTTTTTCGTTCATTTTTAAACACCGCTCCTTCCCTCGATACTGCGTTGAAAGCCTAGCTCTTGCCTCAGACTACATTTTATTGTGAATAGTATGAGTGTATCTTGTTAAGCAACTAGTGGGGTTAAATTTTGCGCGCTCTATTGGGTGCAAGTGAACTGGTTATTTACTGTAGGGCTCACCAGGGTCATATTAGAAACTGAATATTCCGTTTTAACATTTTGGAATAGATTTTAGTCCAGTTCCCAATTAACAAAATAAGCAAAGAATACTCAACTATCAATGGCGACAAAATCCTGATTTTTAGTCTAATAGTGGTGCATTTTCAAATATTCATATATGCTCATTTCGCCTCAGGGGTATTGAGGAGCCGGCATAGGTAAAATAAACTTTCGAATATGGCCCGGGTCAGCTCGTTAAACCTCCACTCCTGGCTCGACTCTAGCCAATGGGTCACAACCCAGCTTCCGTATCTTTGTACATTTCAAATCTTTATGAAGTGATAAGTGCGATTGTGAAATTAAGTATTTATGATAAATTTTTTCAATAACCTGAAAGTGCAATATGTTCTTATCGTTCGACGATCACTAGCAGCTTATAGAGGTGGAATTGCGAAATTACTATTGGTCCTGGTAGACCGAGAACGTTCTAGCAGAATTTGTAAAGCAAGATGTCCTTGGTTTTAACACTATTGTATTTCCCACGTGAGCAACTGAACTCCCTTAAAAATTAATCCGTTATTCAATTACCCGAAAGAGGGGTATTGTTTAACAAACTTTGTTATATTCGTTAGTAAAAAATAACTCTGGTATTTTGACCATGAGAGCAAAAACTTAACTAATGCTTGTATACGTTTCTAAGTTCTTCATTATATTTCTGGATTTCTTTCTTTAATTGGACAAAGGGGTGTTTGCAATACATTTTTATCCTATCAAATAAATACATTTAAAAACAACAAACAACTACTGTAAGTTTATTCTCTATTAAGGGTTCACGCCATCATTTCTAAACATCCCATCGCGGTAACAGCCTTTCTCGTAGTCGATTGCCACATCATCGTGGTGGTATCACAGCTTAGCATCACCACATCTGCCATTGGATTGGCTATGTAGTTGTTTATCTCCTGCTCCGGGGTTACAACATTCAACTGAAAGTATACGTTTTTTAAATAGGAATTATCTATAAAACGCATGGCAGAACATGCTTTTTAATCGATTTTGAGCATCAGACTTAAGCTAGTCGCGCCAATTCGGTCTGAATAGGTACAAATGAGAACTATCTTTAATACTCAGACGCATTGGATCAAAATTTATTAGTCTTAACGATAAGCTTGAAAATCTGAGAAGAATGATATAAAAGCAAAACATTTGAAGAAGAATGAACTAATTTAGGAGACTTTGTATTTTGGGTTTAGCTGGCTCGAGTGATACGAGTTAATGTAGCTTACTTCAATGAAATATAGTTTCCTCATGAGATTCATGGTTTTTCGCGCAGATAGTGGTCTTTGTTTTTAGTTTTTCTATTTTCTTTTATTGCATGAGATACACAGAACGGGCGTTTTTATGCAAAGGTTCCTACTCGAACCAGCACTCCGCCTTCATTCGAACCTAAGCGCAGGGTAACTATAGTCTGTAACAAGAAAAAGGCTGCAAGGTGCGGTGTTATAAAGGCTTTCAGAAATTTCTCAATTTTCATTGAAAGTAGATGTTCTTGGTATGATTAGAAGCGAAATTTATTGTGTGTTGATAGAAAAATATCACGGCGTCTTTTTGCGATGGTTTGATTTCATAAAAACCCAAATACGTAATTGCGAAAGCCCCCGTTGAACACCGCACCTTGCATCCTTTTTCTTGTTACGGATTATATAATTAAAACGGCCATAACTCAGCTAAAATAATGGTAAGAAAATTCGATCAACTCAGTATCACTAGCTATATCGATTCCAAATGCAAATGTACTCTGTGCGAAACGCTGAAACCATATCTACAGATACAGACTATAATTATGTTATTTTTTAGATAGGTTAATACTTTAAAAATGATATTCAAATGCAATACTGACCTTAAAAGGGCCTAACAATTTGAGAAGCGGTACACAATGTATTCCGCAGACGACTTGTTAGCTGCTTATATACGACTGACTTCGAATAGTTTAGGCCTTTTACGCTGTGATCCAGACATTTCGATTTAGGCTAAATGAACTTTGATTAAACAACATAAGTATTAGCAGGACTATGCGCCGAAACGTTGGTCGCCAGCGGGCTATTCGGAACTTGGCATTCAAGTTTTGCAATTTTGAAAAAGAATGTCGCGCACATGGCGCAGACGCTTGTGTAATCATTCAAGAATGCCAAACAAATACAAAAGTGCCAGGCATCATTGAAGGCAGCAATCTCTCGTTTTTTCAAGTTATTCCAGTGTACAAGCACCCAAGGAGTGGAGGCGGAGAATCAGAACAACTTTGCAAGAATTCTTTCTTTGAGGGGATTAGAATCTTCAACATCTAGTGAAGCTTCTAACGACTTTGCCACCACGCCCAAAACATTAAAACAGAATATAATATTTATTGTTCGAATAGTAAAACAATTGTATCGTGTTATATGATAGTCTGAAGGAAATAGAGCCGTATTTTATGATATGACATAGTTCCATTCAAAAAACAACAATCTGAAGTCAGATATATTTGAGCAGAAAATAGTATATTAGGATTCAGCAATGTTGAAATTGAAGGAAATAATAAACCATCGTCCCCCACCTGTGAAAACAAAAGAATTACCCCCCCCCCCCACAATTTACATACTAAATCGAAGGGTA
>JAQGAV010002856.1:0-14108 GCA_034691345.1 Phasmarhabditis papillosa
AAGGAGCGCGGAAATCGAAAGAAAATGTACAAGCAACCGATATAATTGTGCGCTCGCCTTATAATAAATAGACCTTTTAACTACATGAGATTTGTGACTATGCCTAAAAGTTGCTGAACACTGCAGAAAAGAACTGAATTTGCCCTTTAGCACTTTTCTATATAGTTTCAGCTTCCTAAATTTCATTTGTCTCAAAGCTTTGCCCATAATATCTGTGGCCTCGTGTTTCGTAAGATGCAAAAAATTGTGGCCAGGTAGGGTTAAGCTTATTTCCAAGCGGTTGACTCAATTTCCAAACGTTACTTACCAAAGTAGAGAAGAATGTGAATTAGCAAAAACGGAATGAACCGATCCATAGCTGTGTAGAGGCTTCAATGAGCTTGTTTTTCCAATAACAACACAAAAAGACTAATGATTGCGCCTGTCCAAGATTAATTGCAGGAAAATGTTGAACTCTGTCTGCATGGGTGGAGGTTTCATACCGATAAAGATGATATGGTGACCAAAATCCGGTACACGCTTGATCAGACCCTGCAGCGGGCCGGGCGGGCCGGGCCTTGGGAAAAGTTCGCGGGCCGGGCCCGCCTTGGGCCCGCGGCCAAATATGTGGGTAAGAAAGCAATCAAAATATAGATTTGAATGAACTTTCTGGTAATGGATGAACGACAAGATAGTCTATGACAAAAAAAGCTTTTAGAAATTGGTACTACATCCAAAAACATCCAAAAACAAAAAGAAAAACATCAAAAGGTTGGATGGTCTGCGCTTGATCCTAGAAAACGTAATGATCATTTCAAGGTATTTAGTTACATTTGCATTAATCGGTCATTTTCCAACACTTTCTTATAGTTATACTCTCACAACTGACAAAACTGTTATTTTTGAATAATTAATAGGTCAAACAACACTGTTTACACTTGAGATGCCTAGTTGTGTATAATAACAGCTGTAAAATACTAAAAATAAAATTATGTTTACCAATATTCATGCTTACTTCCAAACTTGCAAGTGTTTAAAAGTGTTTATTTTCCTGTATCACTCGTATCACAAGCAAGTCAACTAGTAATTATGCCAATAGCAAGTAAACTATCCCGCCCTGTATTTGCAGAGTATTAAAAAAGGGTATAAATGGGTAAAGTAGTCAGAATGTTTATTTCATATTTTTATATTAAGTTTTAAACATTTTAACTTAAATCTTCCATTGAAAGACTGTCTTTAACCTCATTTCTTTCTATAATTGAATGTCACAACTTAGACTAATAATAAGTAGACTCTTTATTGATATAGTATGTAACAAGGGTTAGGGTTCTATTTTTATATAACACCGGGGAACAGCTGTGTTTTATAAGATGAAGGGAAAATTGGCTGATAACCTGGCTTGAGTCTCGGAGTACCCAATAAAAATCTCCTTTCTGACTAGTGCACCTAACTGAACAATTCCAAAAAATATACCTACTGCAGCTACTGCAAATCACAATAATTTGGTTCCTTAATCGTCTTATTGTTATTATTTATGGTGATTGTTATAAGACATGGCTGTCTCATCCATTTAAAATGGGATTTCGTATAAACCTACTCATCCCGTAGTCTTTTCTCATGCAAATCTACCCCAGCGTTAAGCGTTTAAACGATCTGCCAAGGATTCTCAAACTGTTTATATCTTTAAATTCTCTAAGGCTGGTGTAACTTAATACTTAATATCAAAATGTCGCTAATGTGGCAGGTCAACTCAACGGTAATCTAGCACAAGTTGGGAATCGACTGAATGATAATCTTGCCAACGTTGGCAACCAACTCAATGGGAACCTGGCCAACTTGGGAAACCGACTCAACGATCAACTTTCCCAACTGGGAAATCGAGCAATCGATGTGGCAGCCTATTCGGCAAACGTATTGAATAGAAATGTTGCAAATATTGGTGACCAACTGAATGACAATGTTGCCGACGTAGGAAATCGTCTAAACGATAACCTGGCTAATGTAGGATATCAGCTTAATCTTTCTGCGTCCTGACTGACAGCCTCAAGAATAATTTGTTCAAAACCTGCCTTGCCGTTTCAAAATCAAGAATAAAAAAGAAAAAAGTTCTAACAGGTTTCGGTATATTAAACATTGCTGTAAAGCCTAATATAGTATGAAACGCTGTATTATTAGTTGGAATGTCTGTTTTATTTCTGAGAGATGGACTATATGTTATATTTAGTTAGCAATTGGCCAAACCGTGAGGATTGTGGGGATAGTCCTCTTTCTGCGTCCTGACTGACAGCCTCAAGAATAATTTGTTCAAAACCTGCCTTGCCGTTTCAAAATCAATTTATATAATAAAAATTAGTACAAGCTGTGAGTTCTTGAGTGAAATTGAGTTCAAAGGCTTGAATTCAATTTTGGTTCAATAAAAGTCTTGTTATATTTATTGGCCTTGTCGAACAAGTAAATTGGTTCAAATAGGTGTTGTAGAGCTGGTTTATTGCATTAACTATACACATTCCACATCTTTATAACTTTTTTGCTTGATTGTCTTTTATTAATTGTGGTATAGTCTGATTCGGGAGTAACAATGAAGTGTAACTTGCGTTTTTGTGGTTAATTTTGCGTGCAGATTTGTTTTTCGAAAACTTTCCTAGCCATTTCTAACGAGCTTATTTTATAACACTCCCTTATTACTCATAAATCGGACTATGCCAAGAATGTACAATAGCTCAGTTATTATATACGTAATATTTCTATAAAATGATATTGAAGTTCTTTTAAACTAAATCTTCTCTTTGTATTCAAGTAAAAAGTGTGATTTTTGTTGGGTGAAGGAAATTTTCCAGGTTTCTAGCGCGGAATCACGAGCTGCTGTGCACTGTGTTATTAAATTGAATGTACTTTTGGAGAGAAACCGATTTTACATTCATTTTATATAACATACCGTCTCGTTCGTGAATCCCCACTGGAAACCTACGTCGTGAGATAGACTATAGTTTTACTTTGGCTGTTAGCCTGTTGCACATCTTCAATTTTTCACAACATTGTTAGTTTTAGTTCGGGTTCACAATGACAACTCATGAAAAATTAGAAGCAATTTGTACCGCCAAGTAGGTTTGCTTATTTTTCACATATAGTATAATGAATAAAGAAATAAAGAAAAGCAATAATCCGCAATGGCCGAGCAATATCGGGCCAAATTCAATTTTTTTTGGTCATTTCTGGGGGAAAATCCAGTTGAACTAAAACGGTGTCTTCAGTTGACCTTGGCTTCAGTTGGGGTCCACACATTTCTGGCTGGGCCCGCCCCTGGACGGAGTCTGCAAATAGCGTTTATTCTGTTTTTGTGTTTCATATTCACTGTTTTAGAATACAAGCATTTGATTTTTCTGATCCGGAAACTATTCATGATCGCGTACTTGTCGTCGATGGAAAGAAGTTTTACGTTCAAGCTGGGGTGAGTGGCAGTTTTTGAGTTCCTAAAAAGTTCAATTGCTACATTAGATTTCGAGGTAGTTCAATGTAAAATTCATGTATTGAAGTAAATTATAATTTAACATAACATTAAAACATTTGAAAATCTACTTAAAACTAAAATGTACTCTAAAAAGATTCTCTACTGATTTCTGGCGAGCGTATCTTTTGTATAATTTAATTTAAGTAGTCGTATCTAAACAGATTTAGCTGTTGATGGTTTGGTCGGAATATTTTCAAGGACTTTTCGGCAATAACTTCACCAAAACTAAGATGAAGGAAATTGAAATAAAGAACGTGTCTGCTGAAGAATTCAACAATTTCTTAAAGCTTATTTATCCAGAAGACTTTGAAATCACAGGTATCTTGAAGAGACTCCCGCAATATAGAACTGTCAAAAAAGCTCTTTGAACTGAGATTTGCAAACTCCATGAGGATAGTTATGTTTTTGTTAGTTTTGAGATCTGAGAGTTCCATTACCTAACAATCAGAACATTGGAAAAGGAACAACTCCTTTGATTTTTTCTGATTCACCGCCTCCACTCTTTGGGTGCTGTGCTATGAAGTCCTAATTCCTATGGTTCCCTCGTCTCACTTCTTCGCTCCCAATATCTGTGATATCGTTTTCTTATTTATTAACTTGATATTACGGTTGACGTTCAACGTGAGCTATTGCACTGTTTCAGTTTCCAACTACCTTGGTTTGGCCAAACTTGCTAATCGTTTTGTAGCTCCTCGTATATCGGAAATGATTCCTCAGTTCATGATCAAGAACTTTCTAATTATGGATAAGCTAGAATTTCTGAAGTTTGCCTTCCAGTATGATAAGAAAGAGCTCAAGGTATGTATTTAGTTCGCCACCCTCCCATTTACAATCAGAAACGTTTTATGTTTGTGTATATTCAAAAATTATAAATCACTGATTGATTAACAAAACTGGATGAGTTTACAAATGGCAATTGTGTTATGAACTTTTGAAAACAGCCAGAATTTACCTTGATCGCTTGCTAATTGGGTTCCCTAGCTATCTGCTTGAGGCCGAATTTCGAAAGCTAATAACTAGATAAGACCATCCTTTGTAGATTTAAATTTGTATGTTGCCTACATTCTATACTCTACTAGACAAATTTATTGAGAATAGAGAGCAACTATAGTCTGCTTCAAAACCTCGACTACCTTGCGCCGGCCTCATTCGATGCGCATTGTTGCAACATTTGCCTTCAAGTTCGCTGGAAAATGCCTTCCCTCTCTTTGGGCGAGAGAACTTTTGAAGGCAACATTTACAACACCGCATATCGTATGCGACCGGCGCAATGTAATGTAGCTTTTGAAACAGACTATATTATCAGAATATTTTCAGGATTTGGTAGGAATTTTTATAGCTTCTCAGCCAGGAAAAATGCTCTCAAGAAACTTGACTTGTCTAACCTGCAATATGCCTTATGCCGCTCTACCTTACTGTGCTCATAAGAAAGGAGGAACTCTTCCGATCTACAATAACTTTATTTCTTACAATATTGATCGTATTCTTGAACTTCCCCTTGATATTCAGAGTTTTATTTTGTCTGCTTCAGTTGGCAAGTTCTAGTTAAGTTAACCGTTTATCTTTTTTGTTTTTCATTTTTGTAACGAATAAATTATTTTGTTGATTTGTTTCGAATCGAAACTTTTGATGTTAAAACAATAACGGAACCTCAAATTAGTCACAATTTTGATAGATAGAATACAAAATATAAATCTTTTGAAATGTTTCGCTAAAGTTTATCTGAATTGGAAGAAAAACCACTTGAAGATACACAACCTTTTCAATAAGTAGAATTGTACAATTATTGTACTAAAATCTTTATATAACTTTTTATCCAATGTTATATAGTCGACGGCAAAATAGCTTGCAGCTAAAGGTCTATTTAACTAACTGTTAAAGAACTATTTAATATAATGCGAGCGCACAACTGTATCGGTCCCTTGTATATTTCCTTTCGATTTCCTCGCTCCTTCTAAATTCTACAGTAAACCCCTGCAAACAATTCATCCGTCGACTATATAAAATATACAAAGTTTTTCATTTGTTAATATTATTTGAACTAGCATCCACAAACAAGCTAATTCGTTCAAAAACAGGATTGCGGATTTGTTGAGCGTTTGTGCTTTCAAAATACTAAATTCAAACCTACCAACGCTTTATAGTCTTCGTTTTGGGACCAATTACTTTCGCGCGTAATGGAACGCTAACTGTGTTTTCGGCGTCTGTTCAAAAACATGTTATTTTTGTGGATAGACGAACTGGTGAAATTCAATTAGTTTTCTTTTGTATTCTATTTTTTTTATTTTGCTATTCTTTGTTGCACTTTTTTCAATGTTTCATATAATGTTATAACAACTTTAGTTTTAGTCTACTATGTCTACTATGGCGTTGTCTACTATGGCGTGGTCTACTATGGCGTGGTCTACTATGGCGTGGTCTACTATGGCGTGGTCTACTATGTCTAACCCTGCTGCAAAGTTGAAGGCAATTGGTACCGTCAAGTAGGTTTTTCTTCCTGTTGAATAATAATGTAATAAAAGAACCAATAGCATTTTTTTACTGCTTCGTCTTTCAAATGCCCCTTTTTAGAGGCCAATCGTTTGTTTTCTCTGATCCGAAAACAATTCACGATCGCGTACTCGTTGTAGAAGGAAAAAAGTTTTACGTTCAATCTGGGGTGAGTGACAGTTTAAATTCTATAATGAAATTTAAATTGTAAAAGCGGATTTCAAGGTATTTCAATCTGTAATTAACTACTAAAATACAGTATACGCTCAGAAACCTACATAAACAAAACAAATTAACTAAAAAGTAACTCTGTTTTCTTGCAATCTTATAAATTAACATAATTCAGTCATACATATTTAGTATTTGATGGTTTGGTCGGAATATTTTCAAGTACTGTTCGGAAAAGACTTCAAAGAAGCTGCAATGGAAGAAGTTGAAATTAAAGAAGTGTCTGCTGCAGACTTCAATAATTTCTTAAAGCTTATTTATCCAGAGGAATTTGAAATTACAGGTAGTTTTTACCCACTCGCCTAGTTTTGCGGTATAATGTTTAATACTTTCTTTTTGAACCATAGTTTTGATCAATTTCAAGATATACTTTTTAAAAAGTTCTTTGTAGGCAATAAATTTCCTACGGATAATATGAGTAAGAGTGATTTTACTACCATTCACGACCAATAAATAACACCCCAATTTTCAGTTTCTAACTACCTTGGATTGGCCAAACTTGCTGACCGGTTTTTAGCCCCTCGTATATGGGAAATGATCCAGCAGTTTATGATCAAGAACTTTGGCAATTTGGATAAACTTGAATTTCTGAAGTTTGCCTTCCAGTATGATAAGAAAGATCTAAAGGTACGTTACCATACTAATCATTATAAGTATTAAATTATTTAATTGAATAAAAAACTGAATAAGTGTAACCATTTCTAATTATTATAAGAAACTAATTTTAGAACAGAGATAACGTTTTAAGATAAAAGTTCTAGTAAGGTATAAAACACTCTTTTTGTGATCCTCTGTTATTAGATTGTTTTGAGGAATTGGTTGCAATTTACATCGGTTCACAGCCTGGAACGCAGGTCGCCCAATACGTCACTTGTAAAAGCTGTCTAATGCCAAACGCTGCTGTTCCGTTCTGCACTCATAAAACTCCAGGAACTGTTCCGTACTACAATGGTTGGATTCATGCCAACATCGACAAGATTCGTCAACTTTCTCCTGAAATCCAAGCTTTCATTTTGTCTGCTTCAGTTGGCAAGTACTAGCCTTGTTCAATGTTATATTTTGTTGACGTTCATTTTTGTAATGAATAAATGTTGTTGTTGTTCACTTGCTTCGAATTTTAAAACAATAGAATGAAACATATCTACCAACAACTCATATTTACACGATAAGTGTAATAAAAGATGGAAATCTTTGAAATATTTCCTTATTGTTCACCTCAATTGAAAGAAAAGCGTTCTGTAATAGACTGCTAGGAGCGTACTCACAGAATAGGACGAGAAGGAGTAATTATAGATTCTAACCATAGGAAGCGTACCTATAGAATAAAAGGAAGAGGAGTAGCGAAACAGCACAATGTAGGCTTTATTGCAACGGAATGGTGTTTTTGGCAACAATTAGGCCTTACGTCAACAAACAAACATGTTATCTCGTTAGGCGAGACTAACAAGAATACAAGAAATGCACTCAAGGGTGCTGAGATATTTCTGCACACGTACGATGATTTACAAACTGTTTAATATGCCAAACACGAATTTTATATTTCTAACACTGAAGTCGTTTAGAAATCTCCTTATTTCCCCTTAAGATTACAATAAAATCAGATTCCTCAAACTGAACTGTTTTCGGTTATAGTTACCAAAACCATACTTCCGTTTTAGGTATATAGTCTATAATCGTTGTTCTGTTCTTTGCCAAAAGTGTTAAACGTTTTTAGAAACATATCATTTTTACAGCGATGCAACTGAAAATCATTGTCAGCCAAAATCCAAAATGATTACTGCAGGCAAGCTGGATATTCATATATATATATATCACATTTTCACTATAATTCAATAACAACTGTTAACATTTTGTTAATATATCATGAAACCTTGTTTGTTTCATTTGAAATCAGGTAACTGTGTTGTATTCGTTTAACTTTGTGAAAAAAAAACACAACTATTTTCGAATTTTAAAAATCTGAAGAAACGCCACTTTGGTATAGATAGGGCTTAATTTGAACATAATTTTTCGCGCCATTTCTGAGCGGCGTTTCAATTCCAATTTTGTTTATTTCATTCTACTTTTTTCCGTTTTAAACTCAAGTCGCTTTTATTTAAATGTTTTGATTCTTTACAAACTCGTTTTTTGAAAATGATTTTTTGAACAGAAATACTTTTCAGTATTGTACAATGACTACTCGCGATGATGTGGTTGCAAAACTGAAGGATATACCAATTGCTAAGTAAGTTCTATAAAAGGTTAAGCCTATCAATCGTATTAAAATACGATTACAACTTTAATTTAATATACTTTTCAATTACAATGGCTTGCAGAACCCAAGCCATCGACTTCTTCGATCCCAAAACCATTCACGATCGTATTCTACTGGTCGAAGGGAAGAAGTTTTACGTTCAATCTGGGGTGAGTAGGTGTTTGAGTACTTAGCAAGTTTATACAAATATATGTATAGTATTTTAAATAAGTTTAAGAAGTAAGTTTTTAAAAATGTGAAATAGTCTCCAATCTAGTTTTATTTTATACCGTTTAGTATTTGATGGTTTGGTCCGAATACTTCCAAGGACTATTCGGCAATGATTTTAAAGAAGCCAATATGGATAACATTGAGCTGGAAGAAGTGAAATCTGAAGATCTTGAGAACTTCCTGAAGCTCATTTATCCCGGAAAATTCGAGATCACAGGTACGAGCCAATACTTTTCATTATTTCTCGATATACAAGTTTTCAAGTTTTCAATCAGAGGTGGAGTTTTAACGGGCCGGATGTGATGTTATTCGGTAGGGGCTTCTTAAAGTTAATACGGGCCTGAGTCGCTCCATGAACACACCTGTTTTCAAGCTACTCGAACAATAATTTTCAAGTTCAATTTAACAATATTAGTAAAAAGTAAAGTTTAACGCATCACTTTTATAGTACTCTTTAACAATATGGAAAAAGGCTTGCATTGTGACTCGTGAAAAGCGAACATGCTTTAGAATCGAACTACCTTGGTCTGGCATCCCTCGCTGATCGATTCCTGGCGTCAAATGTTTCCGATATGGTGATGGAATACATTTGCAAGAATTTAGAAAATTTGGAGAAAATGGAACTTTTGAAGTTTGCTTTCAAACATGATAGAAAGGAATTGAAGGTGTGTTTCAGTCAACAGTTTGCCACCTTTGAATATTTAATGGCCAGTCCAAAAATGATGAAACTGCATTGCATAATCATATGCAATGCATTTTCAGTGTTTTATTATTATTTATGTTCTGCTCGGGAGTAGAAGTATGTATGAGTTAATTAAAACAGAAAATAAGAGTTTTATCTCTAATCGATAATGCTTTCTAGGATTTGCTGACTGTCTGGATCGCTTCTGGCCAGCCCGTCCAGATGACACAGTTTAGAACATGCAATTACTGCATGATGCCTTATAATATTGAAGGAATTTGCTCCCATCCTTCGGGGGTTTTCTATCCTTATTCCAACACTTGGGTTCGTGATAATATCGATAAGATTCTGGAACTTCCCCTTGAGATTCAAAGTTTCATTCTTTCTGCTACTGTTGGAAAGATCTAGGAATCTTGTTTTATTGTTGTTTCATTGAAGAATGAATAAATATTGTTGTTAATATGATCTTTTCGATGATATCTAATATATATAAACTGTAAACAATAAAGGAGTGAATGAACAAATGATGTTTCTGGTTTTGTCTTCTGTTGTCGTTGGCTAATATATGGGCTTAAAAAAGAGCCCATACTCAGTGACCCTAGTATAAAAATGGCCGGGCGGGTGCCCGGGCAACAACCCGCAACTGCTGGGGCAGATAAAAACTGCCGGGGCACCCACCCTAGCGTTTCTATTCTACGGCCCAAGACATGCACTTTTTCCACCAAAAGACCGATAAAATATTAATAAATATACCTATTGCACATTAACATTATCGTTAAACATCTATACTTTGTATAGTAACACGGGGTATTTTTAAATATTTTGTAAAATTACCTACAAAAATTAGAAAAATCAGTCGTAAAGAAACAAAACCCCTACCGGCCTGAGCCGCTCACCGCGGGCCGTAATGAACTTTGGAAAAGTATGACGCGGCCAACCGGGTGCTTTTGCGGAGTCTTCGACTTTGAGCTTGTCCCGAAGTTGGAATTTTTTAAAACTTGATTGTTAGTTATTTCAAATACCAGTGTTCGCGGCCGCTACGCGGCCGCTCCACTGGCTGGGAGGCTTTGCCCCCCAGGCCCCCTTTCGCCACCCCTGGTTCATCAAAGTTCTTAACCCCCTGGTGCCTAAGCCTCGCTTCGCTCGCATTTTATAAAGGCCCATAGTAATAGTAATGACCGTTACTTTTGACCGTCCCGTTTTTATAAAATTGAATGTTTCCTAACTTTGTTGTTATACAAAACTCAGTTTTTGCTTTTTTTGACTTCTAACCGACCACCGCTGGGATTAGATTGGTTTTGGCTTTAAGTGTAACAAAACCACATTAAAATATTGGTATGATACAGCTTACTTGTTTTATTAATTTAACTTCAGTTTATTTTTATTTTTTAACAGTGCGCGATTTTTTAACACCGAGGTGAAATACGCAATTGCGTACGCCAAATATGAATTTTTGATACTTTGATTTTTTACCACCGCGAAGAAATAATGAAACCGCGGTTAAATACGCAAGTACGTACGTCAAATTTGAGATTTTAATACTTTGATTTTTTAACACCGCGATGAAATAATGACACCGCGATTAAATACGCAATTGCGTATGTCCAGTATGAATTTTTGACACTGCGGGTTTTTTAACACCGCGATGAAATAATGACACCGCGGTTAAATACGCAATTGCGTATGTCCAGTATGAATTTTTGACACTGCGGTGTTTTTTAACACTGCGGGCATATACGCAATCACGTACGTTCAATCAACCAATAATCAATGATCAATCAATTATCAATCAATTATCGATTGATGACGTCATCATGACAGACAAACATACATACAACTTTGCCTTTTATAGATATACATGATGATTATGCGTATTTAATAAGAACAAAATATTTTAAAGCGTTAGAAAAGCATTCCGTATTAGGTTTTTTACCAAAGATTATCTTGTGCCAAGTAGGAAATTGCGATATATAATATATTTTCAAAAATCAGCCCAAATCTAATGACTAACTATTTTGTTTCGCACTTTTTTCTAATAAATAAATATTGTTATTGATTCACTTTGAATGTTCGCAATAACCGAAATAAAGAAGTAAAAATGTAACGGAAAGCAATATCACTTCATAAATTTTATGAAACTAAAAATTATTGTTTTGATATATTCTGCAAATGGGGACTAGACACCTTCAATCATGTACGATTTTCTTACAGTTCCTAGATGCAAAATGTCAATGGGAAGATAGTTAAATGAAAGTGTCAGTCTACCATTGGTACTTCATTTTTAGTTTTTTTTTCCTTTTGTATCTTTCACAACAATTATCGTCAACAGGTGATTTTGAAACGAAACTCACAACGTGGAAAAGCAAAATTTCCACAATAAAAGTTGATGTTTGAAAAATACAATCTGAGTAGGCTCAAAATAGTTTTAAGACGCTTAGCAAACTAAAAATGTTTCAGAAACGCCGTTGTAATTAAAACGCAACTTCTTGCGACTGCTTTCCCGCACTTTTCAATGGCTTTAGGGTCAATTTGATTCATTTCAATTTCAGTTTCATTTTAAATTGTCTCCGCAATTGTTTATCTCTTTATATTATTTTCTGTTTTTATCATTTAATATTATTTTAACAAACATTTCAGTAACAACGTGTAATGTTTTCCCACGATGAAGTTGTTGCAATACTGAAGGATTTCGCGACTATGAAGTCAGTTTTAATTTTTTTATTAATTAATAAAGTGTGTTACTTCTCAACTGTAATCACAAAAGCGTCCCAATCTTTCGAGAGATTATTTATACAGAAACGATAAAGATTCACTTCCAGAAGCCACAACATTGACTTCTCCGACCAGAAAACTATTCATGATAGGATTCTTGTTGTCGAAGGAAAGAAGTTTTATGTTCAGTCTGGGGTAAGGTTGTATTGTAAAAAGTTTCACGAAATTTACAAGTAAATGTTGAACACGTTTTGTTTGTAGTGTTCAATAAGTGGCAAATCAATATTGCCGTATTATTTGAAAGATCAAAATTGTAAAATAAAACTTTTTTTCAGTTATTGATGGTTTGGTCTGAATTCTTTCAAGGACTTTTTGGCCAAAACTTCAAGGAAGCCCACATGGAAGAAATTGAGATTAAAGAAGTGTCTGCCGAAGATTTTGAAAACTTCTTGACGCTCATTTATGATTTCAAAATCAATGGTACGTGATCGTACTCAATAAATTTATTGTGGGTGCCGAGTGCCAATACATGCGATTTATTAAGATGTAAAAATAGAAATTGCATACAAATAGTGAATTACTTATAAAATATATTTTAGTTACCAATTACCTTGGATTGGCTCGTCTCTCGGATCGCTTCTTGGCTCCTGTTGTCTATGATAAAGTGAAGGAGTTCATTAGCAAGAACTTTGCCAGTTTGGATAAGATCGAACTTCTGAAGTTTGCTTTTGAACATGACAAAGAGGACATTAAGGTAACTTGAATTTTTATTGAATTTGCGAAAATAAACGTGTAATATAATATATATTTGAATGGCAAATAGGAAACGTTGTTTCGTCAAATAAAGAATTATCCGCAGAAACTTTACATTACCGGAAACCTCTAGTACAGTCCTGGGCATGAGACTAATCTGAACGTATATTTAATATTTTTACGACCCGAGAAAACCAAGTTTAAGGTAGAAAATTGAGCGCGGTGGTATACATAGGCTTCAGCAATTGCGTATTGGCCTTTTTCTTGACATGCTACAGAATTCAATAATATTTTTCTGACAACAAACAAAAATTGCGCAACGAACCACATAATGGAAGTTTAATTTTCCCACTGAACGAACGATTTTTGAAACCTTAAACAACACCACACCGCTCGTTGCAGTCTTTTTTTTGGTTTGGACTATATAGTCGACGGATGAATCGCTTACAGGGGTGCACGGTAGAATTAGAAGGAGCGCAGAAATCAAAAGGAAATATACAAGTAATCGAAATAATTCTGCGCTCAATTTATAATAAATATACCTTTAGCTGCAAGCGATTCATCCGTCGACTATAATAACAACAAGCCGCCTACGGCGACTTTGTCGCCGTTATGGAATGTTCCATATAAAACCCTCCAAAAACGTTAACCTAGTGTAGTTGGGGTGTATAAGAGATCAAAAGAGAAATATATTATATATGGTTGGTAGGTCACTCATCCAGAGCAAAATGATCAGTGATTGGAGTTTCGGAAAGGAAAAGTTATCTTCGGGTGCCTAATCCTAAATATTTTGTTCAAGTTTTGCTGTCAATTTGTGTTTTGCTAACCGGAAGCACGTGAATGGATAATACTAATAATTTATAAGTCGCACTATGTTTTCCAAAAGCTCTAAGAGTGAGTATGCATCTAAAAGTTCTGTTAAATCATGGAAACGTTTCATTTTGAACCTTTGGCACCTCTTATATCTACTAAACATCACGCTTGCAAGTGAATATTTACATTTAAAAGAAACGGAGAATCTTTATCTGCAAAAGTAAAAGAGAGAACTTATGTTGCTAGTAGAATTTACACGAAACCCATGAAAATCTTTCGAGATTTTAATTTGGATATGCAATGAGTTGAAAAACCTATTAAAATGGAATTTCCAATCGTTTATTAAAAGAATATATAATAATCAATATCAAAACATGTAAAACTTTCAAAAATGTACTTTTTGTGCAATAGATAACTTAACCGAAACCCGTAATAGAGAATCTTCTAAAACAAATTTAAAGCTATACCTAAGATAAATA
>JAQGAV010002857.1:0-14095 GCA_034691345.1 Phasmarhabditis papillosa
TTGGCGGAATTCCTTCACTTTGGCATTGTGTGCTGGAATCTTCTTTGCGAGAACTTCTTTGAGGTTGGTAGACTGATCAGCCTGAGTTGCATAGGTCTGAGCAGCTGGAGCACTCAATCCCTGAAACATTTCTTTCTCAATAATTCTCATGTTTTTGTGAAGTAAAGAGCCCTAGTCTCAGTTAATGCTGATATAATTACCTTAAGAAGCACAGATCGCTGGAAAACCTTGGAAGATAATGCCATTCTGATTCAACCGCTAAACAAAAAGTAAATTAGGAAAACAATTAAATCAAGTAATCTGCGATGAAACGCGCTAACGACATCACCAATAAGAAAGATGGTTTTACACGTAATCGAGGGAGACGAATATATACAACAATATACAATGTAAAGAAACATTAAATTTGTTTCAGGTGAGAAAGCGCAAGAAATGCTGCATCGTCCCGGGCTTCTTCATCAGAGCATCCCATGCCAGGAAAGTGGAGCAATCTCGGCTCTTTTTCTGCTCCAACTAATTTCAATTTCAACATCGTCCGGTGTGAAGCTAAAAAATGAAATAATGCCAATAAAAGCAGTAACATTTACCTCCAAATTCAGTCCCAACCGACTCTTGGAACTCTAATGAAGATCCCTCTAGCTGTGTTGAAGAATCTATGAACTTCTTCAGCGAAGTCACACCGTCCCGGCTCGAAGAAACTTTTGAAGACGCATCACATATTCGGGAAGAATCTTCGTTTGGCTGATCTGTTTCAAAGTAACTGTATGATTAAAAAAGTGTAAAACCTTCAGTCATCGACTCCTTCACACCGATAATAGATTTGAGATTTTTCTCCAAATGACAGACCATATGATAAGCAGCAATTGATTTAGACAATTTTTTCTGCTTTGCTCTTCCTTCAGTCACATGTTCATTAATCTATTTAACAAGAAATATCACCGTAATAAGCATTCAACTACCCTGCACGTTGTTATATAGGTCCTATCATTGGCTGGCCCGTCCTCGGTAATTTCATAGACTGCAGAATGTAGTTTCACTCTTTGAGCTCTAAAATTGAGAACTGAGATTAAATCAAATGACAAAAACAACGCACATTTCTTGAACTTTTCCAACGTAATTTTCACTTTGGGAGAACGGCTTACAATCGTCAATTTGAGCAATAATTTCAGAATTAGCAGACTCGATCTCCATGGAATCTCTGAATTATCTCTTATATAGTAACGAGAATAAACAAACAAATAGGTAAGCGCTTCTTTTTCAGAGCTGTGAGGTATGCCCATCTCCTTAGCGTTGCGCAGAGATTTACATACGAGTTGTTTCAGCATATCCGCGGCCGCCTCATGCTTAGCCGCCTTTTTTGTTTTTCCCTGCCCAGTGGTGGTCAGGTCACGAACAACACACTGCATTACGAATGTACAAACCTTTAAAACATTCACATTTAATTAAAATCGAAAGCTATGTGATCTTACATTGTTACCATCAAAACTTTCGGTTGCAAGTGAATATACAGCATCCTTTCCAGTTTTTTTGGCGAACTCTTCTAATAACGAAGCTGGAGTTTTCTGAATAGTAAAATTATCTAAACCATTAGTAAAGCACCAACCCCAACAGAAGCTGACACTGGAGAAGGAGTAAGATCAACGGTTGCTGATACCCCCCTTTGGAAATATTCAGGTTCCGCCTGTCGCAGATCATCAATATGCGTGAAAAACTGATTCAGCATACCTATGTCAGTAAAATAAATATCACTAAGTAAGCAAAAAACACTATTATTCTCAATTTATACAAGAATACCTCACAAAATTGATCATTTTACAACACAGGCGGTTGTTTATTCCCCCGTCTTGAATCAAACGCTATTTAAAGGCCGGAGACCGTCCGAGTACTGGTTTTATCTGTTGCAGGACCCAGTCATTACCACGATAAACGTAAATTTAACTGTGATTTTTACTTAAACGGGTTACAATATATTTTAGAAATACTCGTTCCTTACTTTTCTCATTTCAGTTTTGTTCCATGTTATATACTTAATGTACATATCGTTTATTATTTAAGTCATTGGTAGCAAAATACTATATTTGAACTATTTCTTACTAGGTTCATGTTTTTGTCGCCCTTTCTGTGGGCTACAAGGAAACGGGAAGACCGTCGACCACTGTACCGAAGAATCTTAACAAATCGACGTTTAGATATTGCACATAAAAGTATTGTCTCTCTGAATATCGTATTATATTGTGTATTTCAGCTTTCGTTCGTTCCATTCTTGGCTTTATTCTCTTCAGTACCTCGTATTGTATTGTGAACACCGGTATTTATTACAAATACATTCGACCGATCAGACAGGAGGAACGCGAAATTTTGGAGCGTGAATTGATTGAAGCTGACAAGGCCGGTTTCGCTGTCAATTTGAAGTTCGTTTTTATTATATTCTTTTAAAATTAAACTCTGACTTAGATGAGCTTCATTCGTTTGTTTTCGAATCTTTCTTCCCGCTGGGAGGGGATTTTCGCTGTTGGTCTGGCTTCTGGTGCTGGCTTTGAACTATTTAAAATTTATTTCTCTTTTAACGGTTAGTTTGTATTAATTACTGTTTGGGCGAGCGGATTCTGCGTTATAATAATTATTTTATCCGCTAGATACGTACTCTTTCCAGGTGTTAACTATTATTCTGTTTTCAAGAAGAAACAAATGCAAAAAGAATTAGATGAATTCGAACGCGGCCTGCGCGACTTGGATATGATTATTGCAAAAGGAGTGCCTCAGAAATTCTGATTTTTTTTGTGTTCTATTTGTTGTTTTAGATTAGATTTAGGATATTCTTTTGTTTTTTCTTGCACATTCTACATTAAGTACGCTTTTTATGAACTTCGTACGTAGCTGTTATTATTTACTGTAAAAAATCATTGTTAATGAATGTGCGCGGGTAGCTTCAACATGATGTGTTGTATGACAATTGGCAAGTATCTTGGTTTTATGGATTCCCTCGTGTTCTCCATATCCAAGTTCATATAATGATGATCATCTAGAGTTTTGCTGATGTGATGCAGATCGGGTATAACGCATTTGAATATTTAAAAGTTGTTTAGTCTCTTGTTTCTAGCAAATTCTTACTTGAGTTTTGATAGAGTTGAAGAGCAACATGTGAATGATATCTTCTTTCTGGCCCTTCCTTTACGTATGAGCTTGCTGACCCTATAGTTTTGTTTGGTTACCAACTGTGGATTTGGTTGACTAACCTATACGGCTAACAAACACTAACCCCTTGGGCATTGTGCCAAATTTGGTGTTGGCACGCGGCCAGAGTCCGTGATTTGTATGTGTCGTTTGAAATTTAATTGGTTTTCAGTGAAATGACCGATAAATGGTATATACGGAACAAAGACCGGTAATACTGAAGCAGGCGGCTCTGTGGATAGCCCACAAAGAAGTGAGTGTGGGTTTATGAAGATCTAAGTAATTGGAGAATGGTATATATGACACCAGAGCTGTTAACCCGGCCCGGCCCGGCCGACTTTTTGGCACTTGGGCCGGGCCGGTGTAGGCCGGCTTTCAAGGCTTTTCATGGGTTTTCATGAATAAATAAGCAAATTTTGGGGATTTTTGAAATTTTTTTTTTGAATTAGCCATTTCTCAGCACAAGGAACTCATTGAAAAATAACAAAACATAATGGTTCGGGGTGGATTCGAACCCGCGACCTCTCGCTCCGTAGTAAAGTTTCATCATTTATCTTATTAACTACAGGCGGCTGACTGCCCGGCCCCCTACGGCCCGACCCGGCCCGGCCCGGCCCAAGATTTGGAACCTAGGCCGGACCGGCCGGGTTAACAGCTCTGCATAGAATGCCAGCAAGCGCAGTGTTAAAAATAACGAAATACGCAGCATACGCGGCCTTATTACTTTTGAATCTGACTATAATAAATATTTTATAAGTTTCCAATCATTAATCTTCTTTTCTTTTACAGGAGAAATGCTTCGGTAGTTTTTCTTTCTTCAAAAAGCGATAAGAAATTAGCATCCCGAAGTAGGAGCGACGAGATTCCAGTATGTGACCTTCTGAAGCAAAGATTTGTGGATAAAGGTTTGCTATGGAAATAAAATACAATTAATTCCACTGTTGGAAAACTTTGGAATTACCTCAAAATTGGTATTTTTCATGTAAAATTTCAGAAAATGGGGTATTTTGAATATTTGGGCCATCCTTTTTATTTTCAAATCTGTATGTTTTAATAAAGTGTATCTTTTAAATATTTATTTCGGCAGTTATTAAGTAAATTCATATTGTTACCTTCTAGGCATAGCCCGTTTCGACCGTGCATTGGCTTCATCGGCTCCCGAGTTATGTGGTCGAGTACATGCATTCTTTGTATCAGCACCAGTGTTTAGAGCATTGAGAACCGGTAATATATATTTAATATTCTATTATATATTTTTCTAATTTAAAAACAAACAAAAAAGGTTTAAAACCTAAGAACCGGCGTATCAATGAAGTTTAAAAATAAAATTATTCAAAATCCGTCAGTCTCTTTTCTATTATAGTCTTATTTTCAATTGGAATTTTACTTGTGTCAGTTGTGAAGATAGCCGTAGCTAAATCTGGTGGATCCTTGAACCAAAAATGCCAAGATGGTTGTTCTTTTTTTAGTTTTTTCAGTCCTAAAATACTGAAATAGAACATGTTCTGTGATGGTTTTAAACAGTGAACATACGTTTTGCAAAACACAGTGTGTGAAACAGAATAACCTTTTGTTCAAGAAGGACTATATAGCAAAGAATCTAAGTTACGGAAGACTATGTCATCTGTGTAAAACGGTATTCATCAAAGTTTTCATCCGTTCCCGGTGCATTCAAAATTCTTTCCCGTGGGTTAGTAGTGGGAATGAAAACCGTTCCCGCCGGGAATATGCGTGCCCTTTCCCGTGTGTGAACGTTAGTGAATACGGCTACTGGGGAACTAAAACCATCGTGCATTTAGCTCATAATATAGTTGGCATTCTTGTAAAACCACTATAAACCATTTTACAAAATATAATATTCTTATATATTTTACAGGCGACGATCGCATGATGCCGTTTATCCTTCATGAGCGAGCGGTCTTCGACTTTCTTAAACAAAAAAGAATGATAGCCGACCTATTGGAATCGCCGTGCCAATTAAAAGAAGGACTGTACGCAAATGTAAATACAGACACTGCAGGCACCGAAATACGAGATGAAATACGATAAAACAAAAATATTAATATTTATTGTCTATTTAAATTATATAGTTCATTTTAAAGCATAGAACGGGAGCGCGGTATGACAGTAGATGACGTGTTATGAAATTTTGAATTCTTTTACACCTCGACTACTAACTAATATACATATATGAATTATATATTGTAATTAACTATTATTTAAAATAAGTTAATCTCGGCGCCGAATATAAATTATTTAACCCATCGGCGGAATCCGTCTTGGTCATCTTCTAATCCTATACTTTTTCGGATTTCTAAAATGCGGCGCTTAGCTAACTTTCCAAACCTACAAGCGCTTTTTACTTGTTAAGTTGTTACTTGCGTATATTTTCGGTTTTAGAATCATTTCAGAGCCATTTTCAATGAGATTCTGTTTTTAACACTCCATTATTACTCTTGAATCAGACTATAGCATATTTTAATATTTTTTGTCTAAATTATTTACAAAACAACTTGTTCTAAGTTGTTTCAAATATTCGCTCGAATATACTATTTGCATAAGAATTATCGCTTATTTCTAATAAGCAAATGGCCAAATCACTCAGTTTTTTAATTTTAAGTTTACAAAGAAAGTTTATTGTTTGAATCACAGATTTATAACTGATTTATTGTATTGTAATTACTTATTTACAAAATAAATTAATATTAATTACACTTAATTAGATTGATTTAGTTTCTGGGGCTTCAATAGCTTCTTGTGGAGTTTCAGTGGTGTTAGCTACAAGTACTTCGGTGTCGTCCGATTGGGCTAGGTCCTGGAACGATAGGGTTACTGTAGTTTGTGAATCAGTAGCAGTTAACCTGCTAACAACGATTAATGGCTTTCAGTTACTACTTTTACTTTTTCTAAATGCTTTTAAAATAATTCTGTTTTGCCAGTTCTAGGTTGGAATAGTTTCCCATTATATTGTCAGTGAAAGAAGTTTTGAACCGATTTGGCAGCTCCGGGTATATAGTATTAAAATTACTTGGCTATCTTATCTAAGCTTTCTAAAAACATGTATTCTCTGTATGAAGATCGCAGTAATATGGGAGGTAGAGGTGTTATATAATAATATACATTTGAAGACTGAATTATATCTATTTTTATATAACACCGCTGCTGTCTAGGATACTGCGCTTCTGATACAGACTATACAGTCCTTGAATTAAATACTAACCCAACTCCGTGAACCTAAAACATTGTTCTAATTAAATAAACTAACTAAATCGACACTTTGTTTCGGCATTGTTGGACTTCTCATTTTGTTTCCATTTGTTTTTGACTTTCTAAACTTTTTAGCCATACTTTTATACCTAAAATATATATAAATATAAAGTATTTAATGTGTTTCTCACTTAATACAACAAGTATTCTTTGCGCATTGTACATATCCGGGCGAGCATTGACACGGATCACCGCAACTTATGGTTATTTCTTCTTCTGAAAGAATAAAATAAGTTTTAAACTGAAGTTTATAGATAAAATTATTGTATAGTTATTTATAACATAAGTTTTTCAATGAATTGGGTAGATGCTATATTTGAAAGAGCTTTTTATAAAGTTTTTTCATTAGAAAACCTATTTCTAGGTATGATAGTGGCCGCGATATGATTAAAATGTATGAAATCCGGTGCAGTCCAAATCCCAGATTTATTAGCTATGCATACTTCAAAATTTACTATAAAGAAGTCAAAACCTCCTGACTTCTAGTTCAATAAACCGGCTTTGATTATTCGAAAGAGGTTTCGCATATTCTTTAAATGCAAATACATATAAGCATATTCATAATCGTAGGGGCACACGTCAAGCCCAGACTGACTTGAACAAAGATTCTAAATTTGACTGAATCTACTTCCACCACGTCGTTTGTTATTATCTGATAGTCGCAAAAAAGGATTAAGAAACCATAAACATATACAGTTAACCTTTATAAATAGACATAGAAATAGTACAGCACACCGGGTTATTATTTATAATATAGTTTGTCTTTAAAGGGACCAAACGTAGTGCTAACATGTTGCACTATAGTACTTTTGAAGACTGACTATATTAATTCTATAGGGTTATAGTATAATAAATAGTTATATAGTAAAGTTACGGTATAAACATTGCTGATTCGTTAATGGAAAGACAGTAAATGTAATAGAGAAGATAAGTAACACAGTTAGTATGTATGCCGACCTTAGCATAACAACTTTGAGACTTGCGTTAGATGTAAGGTACACATATATTACACACAATTATCATACATATCATGCTAATCATACAAAGGACTATATTCTGTTGAAAATGCTATCAAGCTCATCTTTGTTAAATAGAGAACAATCTGTTTATTTGGAGGCTTACCTTTAAAAGTATAGTCTGTCTACAAACCTACGCTCCGCACGCCGTTGCAGAGATGGGCAGCGGGCGCGTATATGAAATTAATTGATCGATGAGGGCTGATGAGGCAATAAAGAACATTTTGAATATTTTACATGTTTTATTTGTTTGTTTTATATAATTGTTTAATCCCAGCCCTCGATTTCATCATAAATTTAAACGCACATCAGCTCTCAACAATCAATTAATTACGCGCCCGCTGCCCATTTCTGCAACGGCGTGCGGACTGTAGGTTTGAAGATACATTCATTTGTATCGTAATGCATGCATAAAAGTACGCCGCCTCTCTCTAACTCGTGTTGCAGACTATAGATAATCAACACTATATATATCTAAATTAGTCGAATTGACTATGGGTAAGATAAATAATAATACAATATTAATTGTATTTCTTTAAATGTGAGGTCTTTGTAATGTATCTCCTACGTTTAGCAGTACAGCTAGGAAGGCAGCTTGGCATACATGGTGCCGCGCAGAGAGGGGCAGGGGCTGCCGGTGAGTACATTGCAATGCAAGTGGGAGAACAAGCAGGCATACAGTAAGATACGCATGTTACCTATAATAAACAGATTACTGTAGACTGGCGGGACTGAAGGTCGATCTAATGGTTTCTTAACATAATCGGCTTCGTTAGAAACATGTTTTTTCTACTATAGCACTAGACCCAAATGGTCTAGAACAATATTTGTGCTGCCTACCTTTTGAAGACAAACGCTATCACAAGTAGGCATACATTCGGCAGCGCAAGTAGCTGCGGCTTGCATTGAAAATCTAAAAAAAAAATTTTGTAAACTAAACTAAAATATTACTTTTAGCGGCAATTCAGTTCAATTTTTATAGAGATCTACTGTTTTTCTTTTGTGTCAGAATAGAATTAAGACGCCTCAGTTCAGATATTTGCTATCTGCCCGAACTTTCTTTGCATGGCATTTCGTCCCTCCAATTTAATTTTTTAAGATTCATCTTCCATGGCCCGATTCAAACCGGAAGTGGCGTGTCTACTACGCTTACAAAACTCCAGATTCCACAATTTTAATGTTTCAAATTCAACATTAACGCCTTTATTTACACGCCACCGTTCAATTCGAACCAGACCACAGAAGACAAAGTATGTATGTAAATAATTTATTGATTTAAAAAGCTTCAAGAGCCACAAGCCTCGCGCTTGGCGCTTGGCGCTATACATACTGTTGTACGCAGGACGGAGTGCAGGCCGGCATGCATCCGGCAGCGCAAGATGGGCGGGGCATCGGAATAGTCAACTGGGTAACACATGCATTAGTACACATAGGACGACATTCCATGGGACATTGAGAGATTTGAGAAATACAATTATCCGAACAAGAAGGCATACAGGCAGGTTCACAGGTACGGATACGAACCTAAATTATGGTATAGTCATGTTATGCTAGATGTTATAGTCTATAACAAACAAAAGACGTCAGAGCGCGGTGGTATAAATAGGCTTCCGCAATTGCGTATTTGTCTTTTACTGAACATGATACAAATTAAAACTAGTACAATAATAGTTTTCTGACAACAAACAAAAAATTGCGCATCGAACCATATAATGGAAGTTTAATTTTGAAGCAGAACGGGCGATTTTGAAACCTTAAGCAACACCGCGCACAGCAGTATTTTTTGTTATGAACTATATAGCTCCAAATCGGAAAAGCTGTATGAAAGAAGTTGGAGTGTTATAAAAATTTAGTGGTAGACCGGTTTATATGTTTCTAAAAACCCATTCAAGGATTCATAATATCCCACCTACTCTTGCGAGGGACTATTTAAATCGTTATATGTAAAAGATACCTGTTGAACTTGCTGAATACAAGTCGGTAGACATCTTGGCATACAGGAGGAAGCGCATGTAAGTTGCCTGAAGGTTTATATAATTTTAATTGAAGGGTGCAAATTCATTTTCGGTTTATGGCCGGTCCGGGTCATGCCAAGTCTGGCCGGCCTTTTGCCACCACTGTACTAGGCTTCTTGCTTTCAGCCTAAATGCTATACACACGACCCCACCAGGCTGTGCTATAAGAAATTTCACTCTGGGCCGGCCCCAATCACCTTTTTCGTTTATAGTTTTCGACTAATTGAGATCAAAATGGATACTTACTGGCAACTGGGCGGGCAATTGTTCGTACAAGTACTGCAGGTAACAGCTTCGATACAAGTTGGAGTGCATGCAGGTTGACAAGCGGGAACACAGACGGGACGGACGGAAACCTAAAAATCAATTTTAGTTCATGTCACTTCCATAATATTCTAGAAGAATAAAGATTCCTTGATACTCTGCACAAATCTGGTTGCGAAATAGTGCTTTCTATGTGCACACACGTCTACAGCGCTCTAGCTATTGCCAGTGGATCCTCGGTAGTATAGTGGTGAGTATCCGCGTCTGTCACATGCGAGACCCGGGTTCAATTCCCGGCCGGGGAGAAGTTTTTGCAAATTTTTATTTCTATAACTACGTAGTTTGTTTTAAGTAACTAAAATTATTTTAAGTTATCTGGGTATTATTTTTCGCAAATTTAGCTTTAAATAATATGTTCGGTTCCTTTAACACATTAATACAGCGTTTTAGCAACTATGCGAAGCCTGATTCTCAAAAGTTGAAAACTTATAACAGAAAGCTACAGTAATTGTTTTAATTTTCCATTTTATTAAATATCTTTTTCTCACCTCCATAGCTTCGACACATCGCATTTCACAATTTGGCATACAAGCCGGAACACAAGTCCTGCGAACAGAAACCTAAAATAACATACGTAACAAACAGTCTATTCATTATCTAGTTGTCAAGTGGTCATTGCCGTTGCCGGAACTCATGTCATAGAAGATGGTTGTGTATCAAAACAAAGATATTTTATAGCGTTCTAGTACAAAACTCACACGACTTCAGTATAGTCGGATGATACGAATTGATGCTGTTTTTGCTTTATCTTTATGAGAAAATATCATTGTTTTGTATAGATTTTAGCATAATTTACCTGCATTGCTTGAATACAACTAGGCTGACAAGATGGCATACATTGTTGCATACACATTGGTGGAGGAGGAGGTGGAGGCTAAACTATTATATTAGATTATAAAACCTAAATAGCGAGTACGGTATGTTATTATATGGGTTTTATAAGAATTTTGAATGGCGGTTTCATAAGAACTTTCATTATTTTTCAGAGCGTAGAACCGACAACTTCAGTTAAGCCTGTATCTCAAGTATCCAGCTTCTCCAATATCCTTGGGTTACGGTACTTTTTCGGTGCAAAACTCACGGGTGCCATACAAGACGGTAGACACTTGGGCATACAACTAGGTTGACAAGTAGGTCCGCTAGTGCATGAAGGTAGACAAGATGGCATGCAGCTAGGGGCACAAGTAGGACGGATCTGTAAGATACAGATGTACTGTATTTAGAATCTCTGTTATTAGTTTCCTATTGATGGACTATCTTCACCAATTAATGACTTTCGATTCGGAATCACTGGGATACAAGTGAATAATAAAGCAACTGAACTACCCTTTTTAGCTAAACGTTCACTTTCTAGGATGTTTTAGTCTTTCTTCTCAACCGGTAAGTTTATTTTACATTTCATATTCCAAAATGGATTACCTAAGTATTTTTAGGTTAGGAGGTACGGTATTAATTGTCTTTTACCAAGAAAACGACATACTACGATGTTGCCAACAACCTCCACAGTAAATACCCGGTGCTTAATTCAGCAGTACTGAAGTTTAGTTCAAAACACCGCGGGTTTAAACGATCTTCTGGTAGCTGCTGTATTTTATGGAAATTTCTGGAAGTCCCTTCTGATTTTTGAAAACCTTTTTCCCGCTTTTGGCTATTATGATACCATTCTACTGGGTGAGTTTGTAGAAAAAACTGCACAAATCACCCTATTAAAGTGGCTAGCGTTCAATTATTTGTATATATGAAACGTGTAGTTGAGCTAACATCCCCATATAGTATCTTGGCTTACTTGGATCTGCTGGATGCATTGTGGTTCACATCTTGGCATACAGGCAGGCATACATGGAGGTGGTGGAGGTGGTGGAGGAAGCGCGATCTGGAGCGAAACTATATATATCCAAGAACAAATTATGTTAAACAATTATTCTTCAATAAAAAACTTCTTGAAACCGAAACTCTTGAACTCGACAATCATAATTAACTTAGTGAAGCCCAGGGCTGGGAAAAGGCCGGCCCGTTGCTCAAATTTTCGGCCATATCCCAAAAAGTCGGCCCCGGCCCTGGCCGGCCCTAGTCTAACTTATATTTTTAGCGAATATTCTTCAAAAAAGTTAGTTTTCAGTTCTATTTTCTGGTAATAACAGTAAAAAATGCAGTAAGATTTACCTATTGTTCTTTTTTGATACTATTTCTTAAAATATTCACCTAAATCAGTCGATTTTTTTATATAAATTATCCCTGCAAAGGCCGACTTTTTGAATTTTCGGCCCTGTGCGGGCCGATTGCTCAAATTTTCGGCCCCCGTCCGGGCCGAGTTTCCAAATTTTCGGCCCCGGCCCGGGCCGGCCCGTGAA
Organism: Phasmarhabditis papillosa; assembly: GCA_034691345.1. Lineage (NCBI taxonomy): Eukaryota > Metazoa > Nematoda > Chromadorea > Rhabditida > Rhabditidae > Pellioditis > Pellioditis papillosa. The sequence goes on from JAQGAV010002857.1 coordinate 12,148, forward strand.
ATTCCCAGCCCTGGTGAAGCCGAAATGATGAAAGTGTTCAACTCGGAGTTCTCGGAGTTCTCGGAGTTCTGGGAGATAACTTGTCAACTTTTTATATAATCTTACCGTCTGGACACATTGCTGTTCACATCTGGGCATGCATTGTGGTGCACAGGGTGGAGGACCCTTTAAAGCATATTAGTAAACGTGCTAAGAAAGTTATATTTACAAAAGACTCAGATTAATATATATAGAAGTATGAAAGCTAATGAATTGGCCAAGTGTCAAGATATATTTTCTCTTTTTTAGTATGTGTTTCTTTTAACAGTTATGGTATGTTACAAGAACTAGTTTACCGGCGCATGTCATGTGGGGCAGCGGTGCTAAGTAAATCCATGGCTGGGAAAAGGCCAGTCGGGCGGGCCCGGGCCGGCCCGTTTCCCAAATTTTCAATGCCATCCCATCCGCAAAATTTCCATCCCTGAGTAAATCAAAGGAAATAACAGATAATTGGGTGCCTTCTCCATCAAGGTAGATATATTTAACACCGCGCTAAAAGTCAAACACTTTCAACAGTCCATAACAGTTAAAAAATAGATTTTTTCATCCGAACAAACCGAATTTACAAGGCCAACGCAGGCTTGTTCGCACATTGGCATACATTGTTGTACGCAACGCATAGGAGGTGGTGGAGGTGGCGGTGCAGGCTAGAAATTGTGAAAATAGTGAGGCGCGGTGTTGTAATTTATAAGTGTAGAGGATTTACTGATTAGCACTTTTTCTACTCCCACAAATCGAATTGTAGGAGTTCCTGAATGACGTCATAGTTTAAGACAAGGGTGATCATTTAGTGAGCCGGGCCGGAGCCGCAAATTTGAAAAATAGGCTTGGCCGGGGCAGAGTTCGGCTGGCCATTTGCCACAACTGGTTAAATAATACTTACTATGGCCATAACACAGGCGTTTGTGCACATTGGCATACAGTACTCCGGGCACATATTCTGCAAAATTAGGATAAAAATATGATTGAGAAAGATTAGGAGTAATCCTTATATTCCATTACTTTTGTTTTCAAACTTGTCGTATTATGGATACGGCAAATTACCGCAGCTCAAATCAGTCTATGTTTAGAAACAAACATTTTTCTTATATCTCTATATATAATTACTTTATTTCATAAAAAGGTTGAAGTTCACCGGATATACATATGTTCAGATGTGTTAATTTAGCGGATCGCCCCGCCAGAGTCGCAAATCTAAAAAGGCGGCCGCCCGGATGGGAGGACTGGAAATTGTGAAACCTGCCGGTCCTTTCTTAGTCTTTCATAATTTATGCAGATGTGATAAGTTATATAGTCCATAACAGAAAGAAGACTCAAATGCGCGGTGTTGTGTAAGGTTTGTAAAATCGCTCGTTCTGTGGCAAAATTGGAAATCCTATATATGTTTCTATGTGCAATTTTTTGTTTGATGTCATAAAAATATTATTGTACTCGTTTTATTTTGTATCATGTCCAGAAAAAGACAAATACGCAATTGCGGAAGCCTATGTATACCACAGCGCTCTGCGGTATTTTGTCTGTTATAGACTATAGCAATCTTTACTCACCTGAGGTGGTGGTGGTAACGGAGCCGGCATGGGACATCCTCCACAATTACATCCATTAGGCTGTTGACACATAGCACAACACTGTCTTTTGCTTCTACTTATAAGAGAGGTGGAGGGCTCATTAGGGTCCTAGAACGATAGGATTACTGTAAATATTATAGAAAAGAGGGTGATAAAGAACATTGCGTAGTTTGCTATCCGAACTTCGCAACTTCTGGAGCTTTGCTTAATCTCCTTAATTGAAGGTTTTCAATAAGTTCGTTTCAACGATAATACATGTAGTATTTTTCAACGGCATAGAATTATCATGCAACTTTCGAAATGCCGGCCCGCTGCTCCGAACCACCCAATAAGCTCCCACC
>JAQGAV010002858.1:0-14091 GCA_034691345.1 Phasmarhabditis papillosa
TATATGAAAAAAGATCAAACAAAATAAGTGGAAATACCTTTTTTTAGCGTTATAGTTTTGGGTGTGATAAATTTATCCCTGTGATAAACGACTATGAATATGGGTCCTGGTATTCCCGTATAGTCTGCATAAAGTCTAGGTTTCCAGCGGAGTATTCCTGGAGAGAAGCGGGGATATATAATAATGAAAAGAAAATCGGTAGATTGGCAGTCTTCTCTTCAAAAGTGTTACTAACTCGTATACAGGTCATTGTCTACAGGCACAATTTGTCTACAATCTAACCGTTTACCAATATTTTCACCCGCTAGCCTTGTGAGGGCCGTAAATTTCTTTTCGTCGAAATGGACTTGTTGGAAGTTGATTGATCTTTATACATATTAATTGAATGTAAATGGTAATAAAAGATGGAAACGGTAGCGAGATATGAACAGCGGTGTTAACAAGTCAGGCGGGGAGTGTAAAATTATCAGAAATATTGGACATGTGTTGTAAATGAAAACAGTGTAGCTTCAAGGACTGCGGTAGAAGTGATAGTTCCAATTATTGATTAGCTTGTAACCTTACCGCATTCTTTACAATTATTTACTCTAGTAATCACATTCCATATTAATTATTCAGGTCAAACAAACTTCAGAAGAACAGTCTATAGAGATGACTAGCGAGGCAGTGATTCCAGGTATAGATGGGAAAGCACACATTATATTGAAATACATCAATCAATATCTGCAGAAATTGAGTTTGCTTGCCGAAGCTAACTAGGGAAAGTCTACACTTACCGTGGGATATCGAAAATAGTATTTTATCTTTTATATTCTGGGATTGATTTTATCTTTTTCGGTATCCCACGGTAAGTGTAGACCATTCCCTAGTAAGGAAAGTAGCGAACAACTAATGTGTCTTAATAAGGCCCAGGCCAGACAATTACCACTAATTCTTAGCAATTGTCAACACATATGGAACGAAATGTACTAGAGATTGCCTGCATTTGAGGAAAGGAATCTTGAAATTTTCATTTTATTAAATGAAATTGGTCCTTAGACTATAACCAGTCGTTTCGTTGATAACCTCGTATTGTATAACACTGCTTATTCCTTACACTTAGCTGACGCAAGCAAAATCCAGCCGCATAATTCGTTCCCAACTCCTCCAGGTCTGCTTGTCAAAATTATCACCGGAAGTAAAGCCCTCACGGCTCGCCAAACCGGGCAAACGAAATGAAGGACTGCTTCTTTAGCAGATGTGCTGCAGCTCATCATCATGCTACAAAAATCTCATTCGTCCATATTATAACAATTGCACGCATCAGAAGCGGTAATTACTGCAAAATTCCCATTCATTTAGTCTGTTGCACGAATCCTGACACTTATTTGTAATGATATTTGAGTGTTCTTACTATTACTAGATTAAGAATAATTAATGCTATGCGCGCGAGTTTCTTCAAGCAATTCCATTCATTAGTTTACTAGTTCCTTTTCGTGTAGACGGCAAATTCTAAAAAAACTCGCGCGGGGAGAATAAATTCCTACTTTGTGAAATTTGCCTACTGGGTGGGAAGTTAGCACGTTATTTTCTCATACATAATCCTGTTTGTGAACTTTGCGATAACAGAATCAGAGGAACAATAAGACACAATAATGTAGCGTGTTTTTGACAATAAAAAACAAAATAAATGAATCTGATACAGGAGACTTTATAGATAAATGAGAACAACAGAAAGCCCAGATAAATAAGAGCTCTAATCTGAATAGCTAGCAAATAATACTGAAGTTCACTCAATAAAAGCCTATGAACCATCTCGGATAATTCAGTAAATGCAAATGAATACGTAGCATAAATATAAATCCCTTCAATATACAAACAGCGAAAAGACAAGATACTTCAGGTTACTGTATGCATACAAGAAAGTTATCTAGAAAACATTCAAACTTGCGACAAAGTTAAGTACAATTAAATAAAACTGTAAAATGTTCCTATTCATTTGGTTTTTGAATTGTTATTGATTAGCTGATGGTAAGCCAATTGCGTTTAATGGAAGCACCGTTGATAAGGCTCCAGCTGGACTCAGCGCCACCGCCGATCGGCCACTGAATTCGTAAGGAAACCAACAAAATTTAATAGATTCATTAATTAATAATGTTTCTTTGTTTTGTTTTTGGGTTACTGGGTTTTATTTAATAACGTTCAGCCGCATCTTTGCTCTTACCCCTTACATTAAAGCATACAATTTCTTTTCAAAATTAGAACCCGCTAAAGTGTTTACTGGAATATGTACACGCGAAAGTTGAGCATCTGGAATGATTCTGTTCTTAAATCAATTATTTTCTAATCAATATATTTTATGAACTAATAAAATATTTGCGTCGAGTTTTATAGCACACAGTTCTTTGACCATTCCAAGAGAAGAGCATTATTTAGGCGAAACCGATGCATACATAATCATACAAGCATGAAAATGAGTTTTGTGCCCCACTAACGATACCAGGGGTTCGAGGAACACTAGATTTTCACATTTTAAGTAAAGACAGCTGAATTGCGAGTCTGCCTTCAGCATACGAAAACAAAAAATAGCCCCAAAAGAGTTATGATAAATAAGTGAAACGAAGATATTGATACAAGGTCTGGTGAATGATAGAGCCTCTTCACCATGCCAAAAGATAGCTAAATAAAGTAGATAAGGCATCATCAAGTAATAAAATTATACGACTCAAAGTGATTGAAATAGTACCCTGAAATGAGAGGGTCTAAATTATGCAAGACAAAAAGGTTCACCAAGCTCTCGACAAAAATAACGCAATTCGTTTACTGAAAAACGGTCCCTTTGAAGGACACAGAGTTCTGAAAATAAATATTACTTCCATACATTTGACAGGTAAATAAATAAGTTTATGAAATAAATAACTATTCACTCTTACAACAAATCTAACGAGATGAGCATTAATAAGCAACTTAAAAGAACCGAGTATAGCATTGCGACAGAAAACTTAGATCTGTACGGCAGAAGAGCAACATGTGCCTACAATCGTAAATTATACATTAGATATAGTAGATAAAATTATTGCCCTACAATTTCGTACGCGAAGTTACCGGATTACGTTCACGAAACAAAAGTACAAGGTTGGGATTTACAACAGCAATATGTAACAAAGAGAAATTAATCATAAATTATGAATAAAAAAGTTATATTATTAGCAAAGCTCTATTATTCAATGTTCGCCCGGGAATTACCAGTTAATGAAAAGAAAAAGGCAACATAGCCAAAAGGACTTAAGGACACGCAGTTTTGATACAAAAGAATGTTTAAGGAGAGAAGTGACAACGCTAAGCTAATAGATAGCCCGTACCTAGGCTCGGGGAGACATGCTGAGACCCGTTAGAGTCGCAACACCACTAACACCACGCTCAGAATTGGTGGTGCGAGCCTTAACCTCCATGATTTCTTCTGCATCTTCGTTGGCCTGTTTGATGTCCGCCAAAACTCTGCAATTGGTAAAATGACGATCATGGTCTTCATTAATTAGCTCACCTAGATAACCTGTACCATTCTTCACTTCGTAAGACATACATACTCTCATGAACGTCATACACATGAACATTTCCTTTGTCATCACCAACACATAGATGCTGACCTAAAAATCTGGTTTAGAAAATAATTTATGAAATATACAAACCGTTTTCGGCCCATTCCACTTTTCTGTTGAAAACGGTCTGGCCACCTTCGGCATCAATTTGCAGGCGACTGACTGGTCCTTCCGTGTCTTCATTCAGATTCCACAGATACAGCTAATCAAATATGGGTGAAACAATTTCCTCTTCGAAACTTACATTTCCTTCCAGATCGACGGATGCGAAAACAGCTGGATGTACTGGGGACCATGCTGCACCAAACACAATATCAGTATGGGCTTCAAAGGTGAACCGAAGAAGAGGATCCTGCGACAATGCTGATAAGATACATGAGAAGCTGTTTGCGAACCTTTGTACTCCACATCCTAACCGTAAAGTCGGCACTGCTTGTCAGGAACAAATGGGAGAAGTCAACTGCTCCTGCGGCACGATGGAAATCGACACTCATTATAGTAGCGGTGTGACCTAAATATTAAACACTCGAACAATAAAATTAAATAGTTACTACCTGGAAAGTCAGAAGTAGCTGCTGCAGCATTTCCTCCATGACGATTGAATGAAAGTAGAGCTCCGTTCTCACAACCGATAATAAAATTGTTGACATCACCAGCAGGGAAGGAGAGACATTGAGAAGGAGCCTAAAATTTTAAAAAAATTAACAGTTAACATGGCTAAGACAAACCGTCTTAGTAGCACCGCCAGATTCAGGTCTCCCCTGAAGTTCCTTTCCATCTAGCGGTTGTGTCAGGTTATCGACATTCCAGCTACACAATTTACCGTCACTACTCAATGAAACCTAAAATAAGACAACACTCCATTTCATTTTCAATGCGCCTACCAAATTATGAGCATTGTGAGTTCCAATGACATAAAGAGCATATACTGGATGAGTGTGTGCAGTTACGTTCTGCGGGCTCTAAAAATATTCAACTATATCTTTGAGATATAAGTTAACATACCCGGTTAATTGGAGTCTTTTTACTCGTGATTCGCATGTCCCACATACATATTTGACCAGAATAACAGCCAGCAAGCAGCAAATTTTGATGAAAATGAGCAAATGTGATTGAAGTTACTTGCGACTGACAATAGAAAACGAATCTAGAGAAACAGCAATAATGGCAATATAAATAGCAATAAACATACTCCGGAGACTGTTTTTTAAACCGCAGATTCCATACCAATACAACACCTGCTGGATCGTTTGGGGCATCATGATTCTTAAAGCAAATGTAAGTCAATTGTTCGATATAATTTACCGTGTCATAAGCTACTGCCATTAGTTCAGGATATTGTTGTGAAAATGAAATACCCGCAACTTTCCTTAAATTAATCGTATTAAGGATTGTTTGAAGCGGCAGCTTACCGATTATGTGTCCACTTCTTTTCGTTGAAAACTCTTGCTAAAACAAGTCGGTCGCCACTAGCCACAACTTCTCCTCGTGTATCGCGGATGTAGTCTGTGAAAATACCATCCTGAGAAAACACCAATTATAACATAATGAAACATAACAACCTCCTCCGCGATAGCTCTTTCAAGAACGGTGGATGCCCTCGAGAAGAAATTCTAAACATAAAAAATTAAAACAAAAAATTGAATGGATGTCTACCAAAAAATCTGAACTGGCTAGGGCTTGTAGCTTTTCAGCTTCACTAAGCTCACGTTTTGTCGGTGGCTCCTCTTCGTTAATATGTTCCTAAAGTTCTTTAATATTAACTTCTACAAATGAATGTACCTCTTCTTTTGGTTTTGATGAAAAATGAAATCCCGGTAAAATTGATGACAGGTCTTCAGTCATCGGAGAGCCCAAATCATGAGAGTGCGCCCGAACTAAATCATTTAGCGTAAAATGTTTAACAATATTAATTTGCGAACAATGTTTAACTGATTAAAAGAAACCTCGGAAGCCAGCTTCAATATTCATCATGTCATCATCATAGTCAAACTCTTGACTACCAAGACTGAATTCGCCAACACTGATTCGTTCATCATCTGTTTGTGTAGTTTTTGAGTAAGAAGCCTAATTGAAATGAGTTTTTTTCTTTAAAGAAACAGCTCCTTACAGCGTCTTTCAGGGGAATAGCGACTGTTTGAACATTGGAGAAGTCGAGATTTTGAGCCCTGTTAGCATTAGATATTATTTGGGCCATAGGTGAGATGTGGGGCTAAAATATAAAATTAAGCTCAACAATGCTGTTTACAACTGACGGTAATCCCATCTGCCGCTGTTCCATTCACTCTTTCGGGAGTCCTCAATCTTGGCTGAGGATTTACTCCAACTTCGACCAACATTTGTTCAACATCAATAGGGATATTGTTCCTAGCTGCTTAAACAATTAGATATAAATAATTAATCTGAATAGACCCAAACCTTCATTTGCTGGATTTTGATTAATTAATTGTCTGGTACGCTCCTCGTTAGCCCTTTGTCGGTTGGCTTTCAACTCGGCCAGCCGCTAGAACAAGTTGAGTTTAATTTAGTAATTAAAAACAAAGACGAACCTGCTTCTTTTGCTCCAACTCAGACATCTGCCTTGACTCCATGGTCTCTGTTAAACCCAAATTTTGAATGAACCCTTAAATTAAATAACAACTAATGAATATAATTAATTTGCTTTATAAATACTATGAAAACTATAGTTGGCATTTATCATATAAAGAAAAAATGTAGTCAGACTTATGTCGCACACTAGTTAGAACAAGAGCAAACACAACCGGGCAAGCAAGTATAATTGACATTCTAGCACATTTCGCAATATCAGAGAGGCCAAGAGGTACACCCAAATAATCAACACCACACAATAGAAAACTTTATTAAAAAATATGCATCATCAATAAAAATAGAATAATTACAAAAACAAAAACTTCAATATTAATCCTTGCGGGAGGATTTCCTGGTAGATCGTACCAGTGGGACAACATTGGACTGTTGCACATTAGCAGCCGCCGAGGAAGATCTTCCGGTGGATTTACGTTTCGAAACCACGACAGGATCTATCAATTCCAGTTCATTCATATTCGTTACAGCGGTAGAGGGCACCCTTGTAGTACTACTGCTCCGCTTTCGACCGACTTAAATAAATATTTCATGAAATAATGCTCACTGCGGATACCTTTTTCAGGTTCTTCGTTTATTGTAGGCTGTACTGATAGTGCAACTTTCTTAGGAGTTGGCCCACCAGTAACTGTTTCTAAAGGTGCATAAATCAAATTGAACTTATCAATGTAGTTACCTGAGGCACTTCTTCGCCTTGATTGCACTAAATGACCATTCCTATCTAGTTTGAAATTCTGCTTGAACTCGACGGAAAACTTTTAAAAAAAAAATGAAAAAGATTCACTAGGCTTCCTTACAGTCATCAATTTTCGTCCTCTTAATTTCTTGCCATTCTCATCAACGGCTTGCTCGACCAATGCCTCTTGAATATCTGCATAAACTTTCTTTGCCACTGCTGATTCTGATGTTTTACGACTACGTGATGTAGAACGCCTGAATAAAATGGGTTTGCCAATAACTAACTTCAATACCTCGATACTGGGGCGACAATGGAAGTAGGTGCAGATGGTGCGGCTCTGGATGTGCTCCTAAAAACAAATTATGAACGATGAATAACTAGATTTATGAACCTTCTTCTAGTTGGCACTGCGGCAGATTCCTCGACTACCAACTCATTGGCAGCACACCCAGATTTTGCAGTTTCATGAGGCTGCACAGATCTTCTAGAATAAAGATTAACTGAATTTGCAAACTTTACAAACCCCCTCCTAGATGGTGTAATTTCTTTAACAACTGGAGCGAAGGCCTGGGAAGTAGACGCAGCTCTTCTAAACAACGCAAATTTAGCAGATTATATTGGTTATGACATACGTCCTGCCAGGAGTCGATATCTTTCCGGTTGATGCTTCCACCTCTACTTTGCGCTGTCTCCTAAATTAAATGGATCATCAATTATACCCCGTGGATCTTCTTTACCCCCTTTTGGATGGAGTTTGAATTGCGGATGGTTCCAGCTCTGTTTCAGGAAGTCGATCATTCACAGTAGTAGAATCCAAGTTATCTGGCACTTCAGTGGATGCAGCCGAGTGAATCAACTTCCGCCTAGATGGAGAACTAGGAGTTGCAACTGACTGCTGCCTGGAGACCGAAGAGCTGAAAAAAATATGCATGTGGCAGGAATTAAACTCAAAAAACCTTCTAGTGCTTCGCCGCAATGGCACGTCTGCATCAGCATTTGCTACATTTCTGAATTACAAATACAATGAAATTGATTTGAAAAAAAACATACTCGTTTATGATCGAAGTGTAAGAAAAATCAGCGGTTAAGTTTCGAGAAGCACGTCTGTAAAACCAAAACAATCATGAAATTACTCTAACGTACCGCCTGGAAGGAGACTTTGGCGTCTCAATGATGGGCAAAAGTTTCGGAGCCGGTATAGTCTCCTTGAGTGACTTTGTTGTTATGATAGAATCAGAGCATGTGCTAACTGTCCGTCTGCGAGTGCTCGTCAACGGCTGTGGAGCCATACTCGTAGATCTTCGTGTTTTCACAACTAACACTGGCTAAATAACTATAATATAAGCATTGTACATATCCGCAAACCTCAATTTCCGTTAGATCAAGGTTAACAGTTTCATTGTGTTTACTGGTGGATGGTTCATTACACACCTAGGCCAGATAGTAGAAAAGGAAATCACATTTCTGGCTTACCTTCACAAATGTGGCTTCTAATGCATTGTAGTTTGGTTCCTTACTGCCATCATCACGCAAATTGTCTTTTTTAGGAGACAATGTCACAGTAGTTCTTTCTATTACAATAGTTACATCCTGTGTTTGATCCGACTCCTCTATGACTTCGACGAATGATGTTTCTATGCTTTCTTGGACATCAGCTATTACGCTATCACCTACATCAGAAGGTTGTTCAACCTCAGAAACCTTATTCACACATGCGTTTGCCGAATCCACAATCTGGAATATTATTATATATTATTTCTTTCCACTAACGTATTCCTACCTGATCATCGTTATCATCATTGTCTCGCAATTCCACCTCCTGTGATTTAATGCCATGTAAATCCTGGATCAGATCCACGCCTTGTGTTCCCTCAGTGGCAACATCGGTTGCATCTGCCATAGAAGGTTGCAGTCTAGATGTTCCAATGTTATCCTCGTGGGCAGGCTGCTCTTCAAAGGAATGCTCCATTCCATCATCTGTCATCCATTTCCGGCTATACGACTAAAATTTTTTTTAATTAAAAAGAGTTCAGAAAAGTGTATTTACAGGGCTTTCCATAATAGTGGATTCACTCATTGAATAATCGACCAGCTTCACTGGGGGAGCAGGTATTTGATCATCATTTGTTGGGGTTATATTCTCAGCCTCCCTAAACATACAAAAACTGTGATAACAGCATATAATAGAAATCTCACATATCCGGTTGGTCTTCCTCAAGTCTGATTGTGACACCTTGTTCGTCTTCGTGTTCAACAGGCAGTGTAGAGTCACAAGAAGAATTAACATCAATAACCTGAATTTCAGAATAAACATGAAATTTTTTGAAACAACCTCTGGGGACTCAGGAGGTGATTCGGCCGATGAGAAATCTAGCCGCGGGGAAACATCAGGAAGATCGAACCGGAATTTCTTAGGTCTGCTGGGTGAAGTATGCTCTCCTGTAAAGAAACTTTGCGATTTGCGCATGGGATTAATGATCAACCTTTCTTCGCAGATTTTAAAATACTAGTTGGCGCAGCGACATCCTTCGGGCATTCCGGTGTAATATCAAATGATAACTGGTGCTCAGCTTTCGCTGCCGCTCGAGCACGGGAAGTAGGCGTGTGAAGAACTGCTGATATCCCACTGAGAACTTCAGAAGGGAAATTGGACCTGAATTGCTTATAGTGTAAAATACCGGGATAAACTAATTTGACGTACATTTCTATGTCAGGCGTTCGCATTATGGAGTCGGCAGCGCTCTCCATTGTTTTCTTAAAAAAAAATAGCAGTACAAAGCATTCGCTTCATTAACCGAACCTCGCTGCTATTGTTGTGCTTCATATCATCACATTTTCGTTTTCTTACTCTGGACTCTTGGTTTCTCTTCCAGAGGGGTAGAGGAGTCTTCGGATGCACGTTGATACGTTTCACAGGAGAAACGTTTTTTTCTGAAAAAAAAATACAACTAGGGCAGACCATAAATCATACCAGGTGCATTTTCTAGAACCTTCAATATAACCATTGGAGTATCAACGCCAGAATTGTCCACTTTACTGCCGGAGCTTAGCTTCTTTGCCACATCCCTGATTGTGAGATAGTTCTCCACCCACTTGTTTCTTCTTCTGGCGGGTATACAGAGCTGAAAAACTTGTTTAGAAGAATAGCAAACACGAGAACTTACGTTCAAGTCAATTTCGTTATATCGCCTATGCTTGAATAGATAGGCTTGCTTTATAAAGTTTCCATACTCGTGTGAATTCAGCAAATCTGAACAAACTATATTAATCCTAGTTGACATGCTATGCATACCATTGAACTTGACGGCGTCTCCACGGCTATGAGGGTACATGTTCAAATATTTTTCAATCTGTTCCTTTAAATATATATGTGAATACCGCATAACTGAAACATGGTGGATACCTCTAGCATAACAACGTCTCCCTTCGCAGAAACTGTCCATGGAGAATTTTCTTCTTCCTTCTGCTCTGAACGAGTGACGTCTTGAAGCCACAAATCATAAGTGGCGAACACATCATCGGCATTGGCGTTGAGGACATTGTGAAGTAGTGGAACGACAGTATCACGTAGGCTATCATTATTTATCGCTTCTTCCTGAAAACAGTAAAAGTAAGAATATGACGCATTGCATTCCAACTTACTTTTTCAGCCTGATGCTTGGAAGTTACGTAATCAAAGTAGAAATATATTAGCAGCTGCTTCTTAAGAGTGGAAGAAAGCGGAACAGTAAGCATAGGTAGGAGAGCATTCTGCAAAAAAAGAGATTATCATACGATCAGTCTCAAAATGCTTACATGTAAAACAGGCGGGTACCAGTTTTCCGGTCCAAAGTCGAGCCAGTACGGTTCCTTGTGAGAGATGCGGTAAATCCTTCCAACAATTGCATCAATGTTTAATGTTCTTCTAAATCGCTAGTATATAAACATATATTTTTTTTAATTACCCAGCTTCTGTGGCGGTCTGCCTTCGGGTTGTAACGTCTCGCTCCATAATGGTACGAATCGCCTTGCTGGAATCTCGGAGAGGGAGAAAACTTCCTGAGAGCAAATTATATATGGAGGAGACGAAGGAGACAAGGAAATCAACCGCATGAGCTCTTGCTTTCAAGTTTGTTAAAGCAGCTGCATTTGGTGAGCCTGCAATACGAAAACTGTAATTTAATGCTCATTGCTACAAACCTCCAACAATTCGCTCAAGGGCTTCCATGCAACCCTCTAGTATGCTTTTGACACCAACAAATACTGTCTTAATATAGGACAGTAATCGTTTTTGTTCGGGAGATAAATGTGATGATATCTTTGAAAATAATGTGAGCGCTAAATAAATATAAGTGACATGTTCTTAAAAAATGTGCTTACTAATTTCATCCATCTTCTGACGGGCGCGATCAACCTCGCACCAAGCCCATTCTGAGATTTCAAGAACTAAAGGCTCATCGGTTGTCCTTTTAATGGAATGAGTAATTGAAAAAACGGTTTCAATCTCATCACCGTGACATACGAGCGTTCGTAGAAAATCAGATAATTCCAAACTCTGAAAGCACCATGTTCAGTTCACTGGAATTTAGATCATCTAAAACCTTTCTATCTTTGTCCAGGACATCAGTACTTGTTAATCCAATGGCAGAGAGCCAGTTACAGGCTTGCTCCGTATTGGCAAGATGTTTGTCGATATCATAGCAAATGTTCTTGACAACCTGGTTAGCAAGACACGGTACCGACATTTGGAACAAACATCTCGAGGTAGCTACATGCAAGCAGGGGATCTGAAAATGAACATAGAACGAAAACGCACATAAGGAGTACCTCAAACGAGGATGGATAAAACATCTGTTCGGAGGTGCTGATATTCGACTGGAATCTCCGCATGATTCTGCCTGGTGTTACATCCTTAACATAGCTGTTGCAAGGAATTGTCAAATACATCATACCAAAATAACTCCTTTGTTATTAACATCCTGATCAATGCACGGCCAGATGAGAGACATGAATGGGTTCTGTCTGGCAGCAGTTCTATCCGGTTCGATCGTAGACAACAACCTTTTGTAGTAATACTGGTTTATATCGAATAAACCACCCTAAAAGAGTATTTTAATGAAAGTACAACACGCTCGGTACCATCAGTCGACTTCTATTATCCATAAATGTGAAGAATACCAGTGACCTGTCCGAGTCGGTTTCGGTTCCTAAAATGTTAAGTCACGAATAGCCAAAATTATTTCATTCGCATATATTTAGAATTTTAATACTATCAATGAAATATACAAATTAACCAAGTATTGTACCTAATCGGGATGTTTCCATTATTGAAGTATCACAGAGACTTGTGTTGGTCATGCTTTTCTTTCCAGAGTCCCTGACCAACATATGAGCAGATACCCATTGCGACGATAGAGGAACGGAATACTAAAGTACAGCCTAGAGAATGAGAGAACTAATATAATTACCCATAAGCGGACACTGTACTGCACACCAGCGAAAGTTCTTTCATTGATTGACAAATGTTCTTCATCTGGTACAGCACCTTCATATAACACAAACCCCAGCTGCTTTCCTTGGGGCTTACTAAAAATATGCATTAAATTAATCAAATACGTGGCTTCTACTCAATGAAAGCAAGGAAGAACTGATGAAATCGGGGATCATCGTCTGGTTCAAGAGCCACAAAGTGGCGAACAGGATTAGCAGAGACAAACTGCAGCGATGAACTAAAAACCGAATGATTTAAAAAGTGAACTAATAAACACACATTGTAGCTTTCGGTGAAAGCGAGATCGTGACAATTCCACCAAAAGAGAGGCCAATCATCAAATCTCTAGAGCGATGAACAAAACCAATACAGCTAACAAAAACATCATCTGAACAAAATAAAATACTTGAAAGAAAAATTTTGTTCACTTACGATGATTCTTATGAACATTATGTTTCATCATGTCGCTATCATACAAAAAGGCACCTTTCTTGGTGTCAATAAACGACCCTAAAAATGGTTTTGTTTCGTATATTCTGTAAGTTCCCTACTCAAGCCATCAGTTAATGATGTTTGTAGTGTCTTCTCAGTGTCCTTAGTTCGTTGGCGTGCTCGACAGCTCTCGGGAAAGGCAGCAATGTAGCAATGTGCCGGATTTGTACCTGAATTCCAAATATTTATCAACTAAAGAGATTGTTATGGATACTGTATACTATGTACGCCTTAGTGGAACCTACCAATGGCAAAAATATGAGGCCATTTAGCCATCCGTGGGTGAAGACCGTCTTTAGCTTCTTGCATAACTTCGTCACATATTAAAACCTTCAGGCAGTTAATCTAAGATAAAAGACATTCGACCCTTCATCGGACCTATCTAACCTCGCTGAGGATGGCCATGGAGCCCACTTCTGTCAGCTGATATTGGCTGTAGGCCAAGAGCACCACCATTGCCGGATACGGAGCAGCGTTTGTGATGTCGTTCAGGCCGACAAGGAATCCACATTGTCCATCTGAACAAGACATATATTATATATCTGAGTTACAAATAATACCAGATGAGGGTAGATAGTCAACGTCAACTACCTCCCACCCTTTTTCAAATCCTTGAGTGGCCACGTTCTCATCCGTTTCTGTATTCCGGATCTTCAAAATATTGTGGCTGAAAACAGCCAAAAAGGGCAATTTCTCGCCTAAAGTAAAAAGATAGTAGGGAAATACCATATAATATGTACCTGTGCAACGCTTCAAAAATTTAGAATTGCTGATTTCTTCCGAATCGTTGTCATTCGTGACAATCTTCAGATTGACATCTTCTTTTCGAAATTTACATCTGGTAAATTTCTGCTTCAGCGGTTCGGCGACCGTTGGAAGCATGCCTAAAAACAAACTTTACAGTAACACTTATAAATATTTTGAAAGCAAATAAATAATTATTTATAATAGAATGCAACCTCGATGAAAACATTGGTTGAGGTAAATATTCAAATTGAGTGATTTTGGCGCGTCCACACTATTTTACCACGCCACGAATGACCGCGAAAGGCAAAGGCAAACGGCAACTGTAGTAAAAAGCACAAAAACAAGTAATGAAAACATTTTCAAAATTTAAAGTTTATATATAACATAGTTTATAAACTTTATATGTTGAGATTGTATGTGTCTAATTACTGGAGGGTGCTCAACATCGTAAAGTGGAAACCTACGAAGCTAAGTTGGAACTGCCTTAGGGTGGTAAAGCAGGCGGTTTGTAAAACAAGCTC
>JAQGAV010002859.1:0-14089 GCA_034691345.1 Phasmarhabditis papillosa
CCGTAGTAGCCGTCGAAACCCCGCCTACCACACTCCACACACAACATTCATATATGTAAATTTCAAGCGACCAGCCAGCCGGCTTGCGCCAGCTTGCTGCCCGCGCACATATTTAAGCGCACCTGCACACATATACATATCCCTTCTCTACTTTCACTTATTTTATATATCACCCTGTTATATTATGTCGCATGTAATGCCATGCCCTATGTGATAATTATTGCTGTTTATTGTTTATGCCTAGCGTACATGAATATATATATAACCCCAACTGTCTGTTAGGTTAAACTCAAAGGGAAACTTTACTTCAATATAAATAGTCAGTGAACACTGGAATCCTCTTGCTTATCTTCTAGTTATACTCAGTAAGGTCAAAACATGTTGATAGCTCGATTCCCGAAGGGACCCGGGCATCGGCCTATTACGTGGAGGTCATCCCGGCTCGATTTTGCAAACTTCCGAGGATTCAGAACCCATTACCGCTACACCACAAACTTTATATCAACCATATACCTTTTACAACTAAACCTTACATTTTCAAAGCCACTAATTTCGAAAACACCCCAATGAGTAGACACCCTAGACAGAATATCCTAATATAGCACAATAAAAATTTCATTATACACAAACAAATAATAAAACCAATCCAAATACACATAATAATACAAACAATTAACACACAAATACAATACATACACATAAATAATCAAAAAACATACAATAAAAACACACACAAAAAGAAAACTAACACGCCGTCCTACCTAATACATCACCCTCGGGAGGGGCCACTCAACGAGAGCCTCCCACCCCTCGTCCTGCACCACCGCCCGAACGGTACTCTCCAAACTGGTCGCCAGACTCCAGTCCTGACGTCTGTGACGCTCATCCCCGGACTCCCCACGAATGCAGCGGGAATACAACTGCCAAAGACAGACCAGAGCCCGAAAAACAAGATCTCCGCATCCTTCCATAGGCAGCCGACTACTCATCAATCTAACTGTAATAACAACTTTAAACACAATATAATGGAAAACACACTCACCATAAGCCCGTTGCGACAACATCGTGGAAAAGCGATGCCTGGCAATAGGCACTCGCACGAAAACGACTTCACAGTCGTCATCACCATTCGACCCATTCTTAACGGCTAGATCGCTGGAGCGAGGACTCTTGGCAAACCAAATTGCCTGGTTCAACAGCTGCACCTCCCGACACGGCAATCCTAAACATAAATACACTTACTAAATAACAACCATTCAAAACTCACTGCACTTTACAGCAGGATCAAACGCGACAAAGTCGCCCACACCCGACGTCCAGGTACCAGCAACCCAGTCGGATCCCAGATTTTCCTGGGGAAGCCCCGACTTCATTGCGAAACGAAGCCCAGTGGACTTCATCATGTAGCCAAATCTCCTCACTGGGGCTACAACAGCAGAAGAAGCAGCGATACGCTTACAGGGAGCCATAATAACTAAAGAGAAAACAGTAAAACTAACCCAAAAACAATAACTCTATAAGAAACCCTCGAAAAACGGGAAAAGGTATCGATATATATAAACGACTGACTCAAAAATAGTAAACCAAGATAAAACACACGGGTGGTCCGTACTAATCAATACCACAAAAATGGCTGTAACACCAAAGATATACCGAGGTTAACCAGCCATAAGGTCACGACGAATCGGACACACCTACAATGCGCAAATTTCGCAACCACCGCGCAAAAATCTTGGACAATTCATTGGTGATACATTCTGAATTTTGACTGAGAAAGAAATCAGCACTAAAAAGTGCCTGGCATAAGCCAATTCATATATAACTCATATTTAACTAGAAACATCCGGGTCACAACTTTCGCATAAGTTCAATCACCCCACATTCTTCATTAGGTACCTAAACGAACGGGAAGGCAAACCAGGGTCCGTCAATAACCCTAACCCGCCCTAGACACAAAACTTTTAGCCCTGCAGGCACTTAGCAATATCATTTTACTATTATCAGCCACCCAAACTTTCATTCAACGGAATCCGGAACCCAGCGATTGAAAGGGTTGAATTTAGCGAAACTCATATAGCTACCGTAACCGTGTCTAGCCTACGTCTCTCTCTCTCATCTCTCTTTGCGTATGTTTACGGATACAACCAGCACCAGCTGGCCCCATTTCGCATTCATCAAATATTTAATAACCCGCAGCGCAGGCCAAGAAGCGCAAAACAAGATCTAAATTACAATCCGTAGCGACAGATGCACCCTTGCGGACAGCCGTAAATTGAGATTAAACCCAACAACAAAGAGAGAGCGTACGGAATATTGAAACGCAAGGATCGCATAGAACGGGCTTTAACGCAAAACAAAATCAAACCACGCCCACGACTATACGCCAGAATCGGTTGGAGACGAGCATTCACAGCAAAAGCAGCGCCACGGTACACACGTACCCTCTTTATATTTTCAATTTTAAATACTTTCTCCTCCCAACCAATTTCTTTTTGAGTAACAGCATATTTCAGAACGTAACCCGCGCTCTCTAGAAACTTGTGTAAGCAAAGTACTAGTTGACATCTAGCAACAACAAGGTAAAACAACACAAAGACACCTAATATATATATCGATACCATTTAAGCAAATCCCTCGAGGCCCACAGCATCTCCACTTCTACCTGAAGCCTACTAACCGCCAATCACAAGTAAGTGTAGAATACAATAAAACTAGACAGATATAGTGGGGACTATAAGTCAGGTCCAAAACTTTAAATAGATCTATTGTTTCCTTTATTTCCCTGTTTCCTTTCCAAATATACCCTAATTATCCTTGAACTCGAACTCAATTCACAAAAAACAATTTCAATAATTAAAAACACCGATTACAACGGTTATCAAAGCAAATTTTAAACTTTTTACACCCTCATACTTCATCTTTTTCACACTTTTACACACTACATCATAACAGCTACTCCAAAAGTAAGCATCTTTTTGAAACTTTAAAACTTATACCTCATCCTTTCAAACTTTCCTATATTACCTCACAAAACTACTTTAAGAATAAGCACCCTTAGAATTAAAACTAAAAACACTAGCCATCCCAAAACTATCTCGTTATAACTCCATAATTCAAAGACAGTTATTCACATTTTACTCGTATCACATAACTTTTTATAACTAAATAACACTATATTATATTAATAAATTTTGTATAACACTATTATCCGCATTACTATTATTATCACCATCACTAATTACAATTTGTGCATACCGCCATTGTAATACATCCAAAGGTCAATAAGACCAATTGCGCGGAAACTACCGTAACCCAACCCAATTGTGAACATTTTGTTTCACACAGGCAAGGAACGCGATAGCATAATCTTCTTTTCTCTCTTTTACATATTACATTGAAGCTTTTATTGACATATTAGTTACAAAGGGGAAAACCCGGAAGGACTAAAATAGTAAAAACAATTACAGGATAAGTCTTGACCATCAAGCAACATTAACCTACGACCGCGCAACCCAGCACGGCCACCCGCCAGAGGAACACCACAAGCAGCCAGAAGAAGAGCTCCGAGAGAAGATCGACGAATATTAATCGATTTCGAAATCGACAGTGACGAAGAAGGACTAATAGAGCTACCAAGTCGAGCGGCCCGACATCAACGAATTGTACAAGCGAGAGAACTAGGCTTCTGGGACAACTTAAGAAACAGAGTCGGTAGAGGAAGAGCTCTTAACCCAGCACTACCGCACAATAAAGAACAGTTAGCAAACGTTGCAAATCTACATCAACAAGTTAGGATGGAAGAAATCCAAAGACTAGTTGACGAGGCTAGAAACATCGCCAACGCCGCACAGGCAGAGGTTAGAATGGGACAAATAATAATTCCCAAATATGACGAGAGAGAATCATTTTCTTCATTCATAAGGAAGTTAAACGATTTCATCAATTTAACGGGAGTGGAAGAGGAACAAAGGTTCCGCCTGCTGCCCACAACTCTCGGTCACCATACCGACGCACGGCAAGCCTACGAAGAAATTCCACAGGCCGACCGTCTCCAAAACTGGGAGAACCTGTTGACAAACATACAGAACAGGCTCTACACAGAGGAGAAACGGCTGTTAGCAAGAACAGAACTCCAAGCTCTACAACAGGGAGAAAAGACACCAAACGCGTTTGCCAAAGTCTGCAAAGAAATGGCACAACGCGCATACCCTGGAGCCAATTTACAAGCCACCAGAGAAGCCATAGAACTAAACACATTCCTGTTAGGCTTAAAACACAACATAAGAAACGAGGTTCTAAGGCAAAGACCAGCCACCCTGACCGATGCATTATCAGCAGCAAATCAGGAAGAGACCCTCAATCGCCTAAACACGAATGACAACGGTCTGAAAACGGTCATAAACAGCCTGACCGAAGCTGTCAATAACATCAACATCAACCCAAAGCCAGTCCATGAAGAGCAGCCGTCCAGACAAAGACAAAACCTGCAAAATAACTGGGACCAAAGAACCCAAAGAAACACCTTCTACAATCGAAATCTCGACAGCGAAACGCGAAGACAATACCCCGAACAATATGGCAACTACAACAACAACCGTAGAGACGACTACAGCAGACAAAGAGGCTCATCCAGAGGTGGTCGACCTTACAACAACTCAGACGTCAGACAAGATAGAAGACCAAACCCAAGAGATAGATCCAGGAATAATTACGACAGAAACAATTATGACAGAAACAACTACAACCGAGGCGGCTATAATAATGGATACCAGAACCGGCCACAAAATGACCGATTCGCCCACACCAGGGGATACAACAACCCAATATCGGGCAACAACAACAACAGGTACAATAGAGACAGAGTCAACGTTATATTTGACCCAACAATAACGGGGAGCACGATGAACCCAAACACATCGAACGGAATAAATAACATCAACACCACCACAGCCCCAAAGACAAACAAGTCAAAAATACGAACAACAGCACTGACATTGTTCACAATCATGGCTATAATGTTACCTTCGGCAGAAGCAATCAAAATAAACCGAACTCACTACGATTGCTCCGTAGCACGGGGAGGTATTCTGATAGCCCAACCGAAGCCAAACAACTGCGAACACACCACTCCAGAAACAATAAAAGAGTATCAAGCCCAGTTCTATATAAAAAACCAAACTAAAGAAGAATGGCCCGCCTGGAAGTGCACGAAGGAAATTTTCTTACAATGCACCAGGAACCGGCTAATCATAGGCAATTCTAACCAAACTCTTGTAAGGCTCGAGAAACCAACAGCCGAAGAGTGCCGACATGTAAGAACTGAACGAACCTGGAAAGAAATGCATCTCAAGAACGTCGAACCCAGAGTATACAAGACGGAGATCCAACAGAAATGGCCAGAAACCGGATGGTGGTCCGACGAGTGCGCAGAAGCCACAAGATTCGTCATGGAGACAGGAATCGTTATGACGGTTACCAACGAAACGATAATAAGTAACTTACTTATAAACGTAAACGAATGCAAGCTAAAAGACAAAGAATGTACCAACGAGGACTCAGTTACTATCTGGGACGCTGAACAAGTTACCCCAGAATGTAAATACATCCACCTCGGCACCTTCCCAGCAACCAAAGGCGATCAGACCTTACTAATCGAAACCATCGAATCGGCTTTCATCCTAGAAACCGACCCAGTACCAGCCAAAATAGCCAAATGCTTCGAAGGTAATATTACCATAGCTAAAAACGGAGCTATTTTCCAATTGGAAGAAAAGGTAGTATCAACACCAAACCAATCAAACAACAGCAGCAGAACCAGACGCCATCTAGAGCCAAAACAGATACCCACAGCTGATATGATAATAGCCAGCGCTAAGATAGAACTAAGATCCAGCGAGTTAGATTTAATGCTAAACACCGAAGTTATGAATCAGTTTGTAGCTGAGAGACACCACAACAAAGTGACCTCCCTCAATGATTTCAACGTGAGATATAATAACATCATATCTTACTTGATAAAAAGATGGGACCAAGTAACCCTACAACAACTACAGGCTACAATGGACACTTACACAGCTCACAACACTGATGACATACTTGCATTCTTCTTAGTAAACAGGGAAGCCCGATTGAACAAAGCGATCCACATAAAACTTCAAACCGAGCAACAACTCAGGGTAAAAGCTTGTAATCCTCTAATAAAAATGCTTAGAGGAGGCAAAGAAGCCTTAATAGCAAGTGCGTGGAGAAAGTTCGAATGGGAAACCCTAGAACAAATCAGAGAAGAGACAAGTCTTAACATAACTTATAATAATCAAAGCACAAATTACACGCTACTAGAAGAAGCGAAACAAAAAGTACAAATACTCGTACAAAGAGTCCCGTCACGAAGACAATTCGTGAAAAAGATACCAAACTTCCTGAGCCCCCAAACAGTTGGAGCAATATTGGAAGAATGGAACTCAGTAAGAAAATGGAAACGAGATCAGCAATTCCAAGACATAATGCTAAACAGAAAATGGCTAGTAGCCGCAGAGATTCCCAACGACAACAGCTGGGACAAAACCATCAGAAAATACTTCCCTCAAGAAATAACAAAGGGATGCGATGAAAAGCCAAGGAAGCAAGCAACCCTAGAGGAAAGACTAAATAACAAAGAGACTATAAAAGATCTAGAGATGGCCATTACATCCAGATCCACTATAATAGAGAACCCCAAGAAAAGATCCAAGAGACAAACGGGAAATTCCGAAACAATATTCATTCAAGCACCCAAAGCCACGAAGATAGAAGCATGCTTCAGTACGCTCGGAATGACTAGCGACATAATCAAGCTTTATCTTAATCAAGACAAAGCCGATATCATCGATTTTGATCGCAAACACAATCGAATAATAGGGTTCTTACTAAGCCAATGGAATGCATCCTCGCAATCCGGCCTAACAACACTATTTAATGAATATCGATTCCAAAACAAAGAAGAAGCCATCAACTTCTACTTAATGTACATCGACACAGAAATATGCACACAACGAAGCTTAAATGCCGCAAGTCCAGAAGAAATAGAACAATGGACCCGAAGTTCCGCAGGATTCGTCCACCATTATACCATGTATGGCAACGAAACCACGGAAAGACGAAAAAGCATAAATATGATAAATTCGATGTGGAACCTAAGAAAAGGTTACCGAGAAAGAATAAATAGGAAAACCGGCATGCAAGTAAAAGAGAAAGACAACAAAGGAATGAACAACAGAATGCTCCAGGAAACTACTAAACTGATAGAACAACTAACGACACACCCCACATCAATAGAGACGTTGGCGATCGAAAAACCCACATACTTGTCAGAAGAAGTAAGACAGTATATAAAAACAAGAGCAAGACTACCAGAGGAATATGAAATCGCCACAGAACCCATGGAAAGGAAGAACCCCACACAGAACAACACGGAAGATCGTCACCGACAAATCAGAGAGTCAAGAAATGGAACCAGCCCCATCACCAGCGGAACTGGAAACCAAGCACATGTACAATTCATGAAAAGCCAATATGACTCAGAGGAAGACAAAAGGAGAGTATTGTCCATAACCCTCATGAACCAGAAATTTCAATTCGCTAACGAGCAAACAAATAAAAATATGAAAACGAACTTCGATAGAGCGTTCAAAGACATCTGTAGAGCTGGCAACAAACAACAACAGATATGGTGGGGCCTGGCACAAGCCTCCCCAACCATAGCCATGCGAAGCATATTAAACCGCGATGATCTGCTAGCAAAACACGTAGGCTCAAAAGTAATTGCCGTAAGCCAATGTCAACACGTGCAAATAACCGAGCTGATAACAGATCACGAAATAAATGGCACATGCTATATGAACATGCCAGCCAAAACGCAGTTCAATCAAACAGTATTTCTGGTACCCGGTACTATGGAAATAGTCACAGAAAGTCCAACTGTTGAATGCAACCAACTAGCGAAAACTATTTGGGAAACAGACACAGGCGAATTCAAAATCGGTAACGAAAAAGCCAATGTTACCGAGCTCGAACCAATTGGACAAAACTCTTGGACACAAATCCAAAAGACAGTATACCAAGGCACCGATATTTACGAAGGAATAAAAGGAAGCTCCTTCCCAATGATGCTCGCCATAAGCTACGGCAGTAGCCTGCAAGCACTTAGGGAACGCCAAACTGAAATCATAAGAGTGATTTCCAGCCCGGCAGTAAAAAGAGGAGACTTAAAAGATATAGGCGATGCCACAGCTCACCTTCTAAATAGCGCAAAAGAAAACATCAACAGCGCCGTAGACACCATAATTAATACATACAAAACATACCTTCTTTGGATAGGTATCCCAATATTAATATGTATTGCCATAGGTGGTTCTATATATTTATACTGTAAATTCTTTGTGATCTCATCCGTCATAAACAACGACGGAATAAGAGTTAATAACATCACACTTTTCCCAGAGGACACCGCAGAAGAGGTAGAAATGAGACCCCTCACAAAAACGAACACCCAGAAAGCAACAGCACCACCCCCTCCTTACACCGAAGAAGAAGAGGCCGAACTAACCTTCCTAGAAAAGACCCAAAAGCCATATAAGGTCAGAGGCATAAGATATTCGGAATTTGCCATGTACGTGCCCATACTGCTACCACTAGTATGCGCAACACAAACAAATGAAGCAGATAACTACCTACCATTCATACAGATCACAATACAAGACAGAGCAATCACATCCTTATACGACTCCGGATCCTCGATTACGTACACATCCCAAACGGTATTTGAACAACTGGGAGAAAGAAACAGACTAAATAGACTCGACACCAAACAAGCTAGGACAGCTAACGGTTCGTCACTATCCTTCATCGGTAGCTTCGTAACAACGATCAGAATAGCTTCGTACCCGGTAACAATGAAAATATATGTATCAGAAGATCATCTATGCCCCGGAGGCGGAGCACTGATAGGTATGGATTTTATAAGAGCCCTAGGTAAAACAGGAATAAGAACAACACTATGCCCAGAAGAAAACGTCATGATTGTAGGAGAAAAGTCCATCAAACTCAGAAGACCCGGTGAAAAAGCCTTCAGAGAAACGGGAAGAAGAACCAAAATGGAGGCAGTAGACAGCATTTGGATAGCACCAGGAGAAACTAAACAAATCGAAGTAAGAATACTAGAAGAACTAAACGAAAACGAAGTAGCGCTGATAGAACCAGCAGCTGACATGGGCCCACAAAAGATCTTATTCCACCCTCTGGCCACGAACTCAACTCACGTAAGAATAACAAACCAAGGCCGAAGATTAATCGAACTAAAAGAAAATGAAGAAATTGGCCAAGCAACTATAATGCAGCTAGACACGTTCGAAGAGACACCGGGAGACGAAACGGAACCGTACTACCCTCCAGAAGCTACATTCCCAGACGACCCGATAGAAATAACACCCAAAGGAAATTTCATGGAAGAATTAAATCTGAAAGGATGCCAACTAAACCAAGAAAATCAAAGACAGTTAAAAGAACTAATCAGAGAATACGAACCAGCATTCTTTAACTCGGACGGATCAATAGGAAAACTGAACAACGGATTTCAGATGGACATAAGGATCAAACAAGGAATGGATCTACCAAAAAGCCGATCATATAAAGTACCAATGTGTCAGGAAGAAGTAGTAGACAAGTACATTCAAGATCTAATAGAAAAAGATGTAGTAGAAGAATCTAATAGCCTCTTCTACTCCCCACTACTGCTAGTCAAAAAGAAAGATGGTACTTTCCGAGTAACGGTAGATTACCGAGCACTCAATAAAGTCATACAGCTGCCCCAAGTAAGCATAATGCCATCAATGGAAACATTGACCACAGTATGCTTAGGAGCCAAGCTGATTAGCCAACTCGATCTAAAAAGTGCATATTTCCAACTAGAAATAAACCCCGCTGTAAAACATCTAACAGCATTCAAAACACACAATAAAGTATACCAATTCAAGAGAGTCCCTCAAGGAATGG
This sequence comes from Phasmarhabditis papillosa, assembly GCA_034691345.1. Lineage (NCBI taxonomy): Eukaryota > Metazoa > Nematoda > Chromadorea > Rhabditida > Rhabditidae > Pellioditis > Pellioditis papillosa. The sequence goes on from JAQGAV010002859.1 coordinate 10,030, forward strand.
TACACTCCGGCATATTTCTACAAGCACTGACAGACATGATAAGAAAAAGAGTTAAAAGAGTGAAGCTACTAAACTATGCTGACGATTTATGCATATTACACTCACAAGAAAGCCATTGTATAGAAGACATAAGAGAAGTACTCCAAGTCCTCAAAGATCTAAATCTTAAAGCAAGCCTAAACAAATGCCGATGGGGAATGATCGAAATAAATTTCCTCGGACTAAAAATAGGAAACAACAGGCTAGCCCCATCAGACGAAAAGGTCTCCTGCGTAAAAAAGTGGCCTAGTCCCACAAATGTCAAAGGAGTCAGATCTTTTCTAGGAGCAATTAACTACTTCAGAAAATTCATCTTCCGATTTAGCGACATAGCCGCACCGTTATACAGTCTCCTAACAAAAGACACTCCGTTCAGATGGACAGAAACAGAAGAACAAGCCTTCGAGAAGCTAAAAGAAGCCCTAACATCAGCACCATGCCTCCAGGAACCAAACCCAAAGTTGGTCTGGTACTTAGAGTCAGATGCTTCCTCGATTGGAATATCCAGTTGTTTGCTCCAAGAATCAGAAACTAAAGGCGAACTACATCCTATCGCATTCGCATCACGAAAACTCCGAACGCAAATGGCCCATAATTGACTTAGAAGGATTGGCGCTTTGCTTCGGATTAATAACATTCAAAAACTACATCTATGGAGGGAAAATAGTCTGCGTAACTGATCACAAACCACTTATAGCAATGATGACCCGTTCATCACAATCGCTGTTGGGACGTCTAGCACGTCTACAATTAGTGATACAAGACTTCTGTCCTAAAATCATATATAGAAGCTCAAAATTTAACGCACTAGCCGACGGATTGTCAAGATATCTGGAAAACGAAGTTAACGAACCAAAGATGCCACCAATCGAAAAGGAACCGAAAATAGACGAAACGAGAAGAGGACTGTCAGAAGATGACCTAATAGCAGCAATCGACAACGAAAACGCGATAACACCAACAACAACAGACGAAATAGAAGCCATACAATCGAAAGTGCCATGGATCCAAAAGATGAAAACAGAACTAGAAAAAGGTGAAAACGCCAAGGAAAACATCAAGCAAATGTATGAAATTCATAACGGAATCTTATACAAAAAGGCCGAATCTTGTAATAAGTCACTGATAATAGTGTTACCAGAGGATCCCAAAATAATCCACCCAATAATCAAAAACTACCACGAATCTATTCATATAGGTAGCCACGCAGGCGTTGAAAAAACCTGCCAAGTAATAAATCGAAAATGGTTCTGGCCAAATATGAGAAAAGCAGTAACTGAAGTACTAGCAGAATGCTTGCCATGTGCTAAAAGAAAGAATAATAAGCACCAGACATATCGAGAACCATCAGGACATATGCCAGGAGCAACATATCCTTTCGAAATAGTACATATCGACATCGCAGGTAGCTGGCCACTTAGCTACCCAGACGGATTTAGATACGTCCTAGTAGCAAAGTGCGCCTTCAGCAAATTCATAGTAGTCTCACCACTAAAAACGCAGGACACCAGGTCCATATGTGACGCACTACTACACGACCTAATACTGAAACACGGCTACCCGTCAAAAATAATCTGCGACAACGGATCAGTCTTCAGAGGAGCCATATTCCAAGATATGATGAAGAAACTACAAATAGAAGTCAGCTACACAGAACCATACCAGAAGGACAAAAACGGAGAAGTAGAAAGGACCAACAGAGTACTAACAGAAGCGTTAGGAACTTACGTCGCAGACAACCAAGATCGATGGCATACAATGATACCATTCATAGTATTCGCCCTGAACAACATGCCAAACAACACAACTAAACTATCACCCCATATGATAATCTATGGCAGAGATCTGAGACTACCAGGAGAAGAACTCCACCTACCACCTACCTTCTACGACCCGGAAGACTACTCCAAAATGCTCCAACTACACTTGTATGAAATGCACCAAATAGTAAAAGATAGAATCGAAAAACAAAAACAAGTCAGAGAACAAGTACAGCTTGAAAACGGTAGATTCCGACTAAAACAAATAGAAGTCGGAGACCTAGTATTAATACGTAGAAACCCTCCCAAAACCAAACTATCAGCTTACTTACATGGGCCATTCAGAGTGACCCAAGTTTCCAAGTTCGCTATAGAGTATTGGGACGGTTGCACAAAAATGTCAGCCCACAAAGACAATGTTAGGGTATTTAAAAAGAAACCGACCGAAGAACAAGATGACAGTAACGACAAAGAAAAGAACGAAGAAGAAGAAGTGAATTGGAAACAAGGAGACCGCAACGTACAACAATTCGCAGATTACTGCATGGAAGAAGCAGAAAAAGAAGAACCAAGGACAGACCAATGGCCAGCCAGACAAGCAATTGCAATAGAAAAATTCATGCAAGGCATATCAACCGGACTCGCCCACGAACTCAAAAGAAAACGAAAAAAGAATTGGATATCTTTAATCGCAGAAGCACAAAAATGCGAAGATAAGAAAAAGAAGAAGGTCGAACAAATGAAAAAGAAAGTTAGATTAGAAAAAGAGAAAACCCTAACACCAGAAGAAGCGGAAGAAACGAAGAAAGCAACCGAAGACCAGCTAACAGAAGCAGAATACTACGTCAAAAACGCAATCGAGAAGGAAGAAGCAGAAACATTCCAAACAGAAAACCAAGCATACAAAAATCTCAGAAGAAGTGGAAGAATGAAGAAGAAACGCGTCAGATTCATGGAAGAATCAGAAATATAAAAGAAGAAAGAAGAAAAACTTTATTATTATTATCATCATTATTATTATCACCTTATTATTATTAGTATTACTGTATAACTCTCAAACCTCACTTATTTTAGAAATTCACCCACTCATCTTATCTATAACTTAGAATATTATATAAGTAAATTAACTCATCAACTTACCTTACCTGAAAAACTACTCCATCACCTTTCGAATCCCCTCAGAAACCATCTCTCCCCTAAATTGTAGAAATCCCACCCCAACTCTCAATTTGTACATAACTCTAAAATCCCACCCAAAACCCTCATTTTTCCACAAATCCCACCCAAAAACTTAAAAAGACCAAAAAGGGACCATATTATTCTGAAGTCAAAATAAGCGCAAAATAACATCAATAAAACCTACCGTTCAGGATGAACCAGAATATGAGAATCGTACTAGAGGATCAAGAAAGGAAGATTTTCGAAGAAGTCTACGCGTTAGATTACACTGAAGACGAACTACCAGAGAGCCCAATCCCTGAACTCGAGGATATGGCATGTACTGATGAATATATCACTGAGGAATGGACCGACGATGACAAAGAGCATATCAAAGAAGCCATCCACGTTACTCTTAACGAGTTGGGATCCACATCGGCAAGATGGAACACTCTAACGCCAATCCCACTCAAGAAGACAATCATCGATGGACTAAGTGAAATCCGGATGTTCTTGGAAGAGAGGAGAACGGAATCAGGCTACCTTAATGCAGAACGCAACGAGATGGCAGTTCGACTAAGGGAACTGAGAGAACAAACAAAGTTTCTCACGGTGACCACAGCCGAACTGCAGAGGAAAATGAGACTCATGGAAAATAGACCCGAAAGAAGCAAGGCAAGACCCATAGCACAAGAACTATGGCGAAAGCTGAGCAAGGAGGAAAGAACCTACATCCATGATATCCACCACCACCAGACAGACAGGGCAGAGAAAATCGAAGATCTCATCACGAAGGCAAAATTGGAAATGAAGACCAACAGACGAACCAATCTAAATGAGAAGATTGCCCTGCTACAAGAAGAACGGAAACGATGTGACAACGAACTGGACCACATGCCGCACAATAAAATCAAATTATACAAACCCTTTGTAAACTTGAAGAACGACTCGGAATATATGAGATATTTTGATTAAATCACATTTTAACCCCTCACAGGCGCTCGGTCCTCTCTCAAAAAGGGGGGCCCGTAGTAGCCGTCGAAACCCCGCCTACCACACTCCACACACAACATTCATATATGTAAATTTCAAGCGACCAGCCA
>JAQGAV010002860.1:0-14088 GCA_034691345.1 Phasmarhabditis papillosa
GCTCTAACAACTAGGCTAAACAAAGTCGAATGCTAACAATTCTGAAAATTTAATACCAAACATCCTATTGCAACATTTATATTTTGTATCCTTTCACTTATCTATAAATCCTATAAAACTACGATATTAAACTGTTTCATTTGCTAAAGACTGTTGCTACAATAAACTTGCTTAGAACTGGTGGTTCAATTTCTGCTTAGACGATATTTACGGACTATCCTGACCACACTGATTGATTAATTCATACCATACGTGACAAGCGATGACGATAAATCGCCGCGCCAGCTTGTAAATACGCAATCGCGGAATGAATGTTATTTTTCTTTAGACTTGTGTTTGCTTTGTTCAAATAGTATTTGAATAGGAATGCTGGCATTTTTGAAACTATTAAAAAAGTTATCGGTCAGTTTTTAATAGTAATTTGAAATGTTTTTAAAGTAACATCTCAAATTTGAAATGTTTCAACTAGATGTACGCATTCTGCATTTCCAGCGTTGATAAGTAATAGTGTATGAAAAATAGGTGCATTATATTTTTCCAAACAACAAGAGGGGATTAATAATGACTCCAAGCCCGCGATCCATAAAATATTTAACTTGTAGATTCTTTTTCTGTGTTTTAACGGTCTCGGTAGCAAATAAAGTATTCTTATTAGGAGCCTTTTCATCAAAAATATATCTATTTTTATCTAATACCCCTTCTCTCATTTATACTAGAAATAAAGCAAGTTTATATTTTTTATGGTTTCGTAGAAAAGTTCAAAAACAGTTCGACTCACCTTCAAAAAAGTTCCTGAATCCAAACTTATGCCTTTCACCTAGGGTGGGCAAATGGTAACATATGGTAAACGGTATACCGATAAAACGCTAACCGGTATACCGTTTTACAGTTCTTTTTCAAAAACCTTTCGAATGCCCGTCCCACCTACACTCCGTTAGCCAAGCCTTTCAACGAAGCTCAAATTTTGAGCACCGGCGCAGATATCTGGAGAATCTAAACTTCGCTAGCTTTCAATAGTTTCCTGTCAGCCCTGGCTAGCTGACTAAGCGTTTGTTTCGGCGTTGAACAAAACATTTTCACACAAATTTGCATAACGCATAACGTTGACGGACAGTTCATACAGTTATATGTAAAACTACAGTTAGAATTGAGTTTATACTGAATGCTGTATTTACTATAGTCCATCTCAAGACCTAGGTTTCCAGCGCGGTATCGCGAGCGGGGCGCAGTGTTGTAAAAAATGAATGTAAAATCGGTCGACGTTGTGCGTTTTCTCCAAAAGTACATTCATTTTTTTAATGCATATTTCAAGCCCCGCTTGTGATACCACGCTGTTAACCTAGTCGTTGAGATGGAGTATAACTTGTTTAACAGGTTTTCTTTGAATTTTTGAATTGCTTAAAAACATTTTATGGGGCTGCAGTTTCTTTTTTTGACTACCAAAACTTGCCCTGAACTCTTTTAGGGGTTCTAGAGGTTAAGATGACAAGACTGAATTGTGATTTCTACTTTTTACTTAGCTTTTGTTCCGCCGAACAAAGAATTCTCGGTACGGAAGTTTTCGCTTCCTAAAATTCCATTTACGACGATCTCAATTGTTAACACTCGTTTATTCCTTTTGAATTCGACTATACCAGGAGTTCCGGAATATTGGAAGCAGTTTCAATCATGTTTCCCATTCCGTCAATTTTTCCATCCCCCCCCCCTCTCCACAGTGAACAATTTAGTTTTATCAGCAATTTTGTTGGGTTTAAGGGCGTTTATTTGTGAATTTGCTAGTTTAGAAGGGCTTATCTTGAAGAAAACGACAAAAGACGCTGTTATAGGGAAAGGTGTTAGGATTTACTGCATTTATGTTTGTTATAATATAATTATATTAAACTTATTAATTATGTAAGTAAGTTTCTTATATGTTTTTATACATAGTATTTTAAAAAAGTGTTAAAATTATTTTATTTCCTATATCACTCGTGTCACAGTAATGGTAGATTTCTTCGGCGCAGGATTTCGGCCATTCATTCCTGAATCTTCTGAGCTGAGACAGCTCCTTTCTAACATTCAGTGTTCGGGTGCACTAAACATGGGATAAACAAACTGCTGGTTTTCCAAGCCTTCTGTAGCTACGGGGGGTCGAACCCACAGTCTGAGATCTTCGAGGATTCAGAGACCGCTGCTCTAACCACTAGGCTAAAGAACCAACAATACATAGAGCTATAGTATATATAAAGAGCTAGTTTCTAGTGTAACATCGTGGTGAGAGTCGGCAATGGATAAAAATAATGGAAAAACGGTAGATTTGGAAGTTTTTCTTCAAAAATACGTTCATTTTATATTTAACACCGCTGATTCAGATTATATTGCGTCGCTGGCAACCTACCTCTTTCACAAACTAGATTAACATATGCAGCTCATTTGTAGAAATTGCAAACTGATTTTGACCAAATAACTACTAAACTTAAAGGACTCTTGCTCATTTCAAGGTTCCGGAGCGAAAATTACTGTAACCCTTCAGTTTTTGATGTTTTACTCTTGTTTTACCATAATAAATAGGGATTATGGTATGACTAACCACAATACGCGGTGCTCTCCCATGCCATTTGAATGAGTCATACAAACACCTATGTTTTATCTATATTTATAACATTTTTACAACTTTATTAGTTTTGTTACAAACATTTTAGAGTTATTGATTGGTTTACAAACTATTATTAAACTTATTTGACTTATTGATTGTTTCTAATCTGATTTTTGCTTCTTAACAACTTAGGTTATGGTTTTGTAAACTTTTTTGTTTGTAGAAATGGTGCAACTACCCAGCGATGCCCCAGCCCCACGACTATGTCTCGTACAGAAAGATCAGCCAACGAGCGTGAGTAGAAAACTATAGAGTAGGATTTCTAGTATGAAAAACTTTTTTTTCAAAAACTTTTCGCAAAAAAGGGCCAGATGGCTGCCTATTGAACTGGCACTGGACCATTTCGTTAACTATTGAACTGTTACAAGTATGCCTCAAACCACCAGTGAACTATAGTCTGATTCGAGAGTAATAATGGAGTGTTAAAAAGAATCTAACTAAAATTGGCTCTGAAAGTATTCGAAAACCGAAAATATAAACAACATTCCGGGCGGTTTTTAGCTCCCCGAGAAGTTGTGGATTGTTGCCCGAGCATGCTTAAAACTGCGGGGCACCCACCCGGGCGTTTCTATACTACGGCCACAGGTGTTAGAAGCTTTGCTTCATAAGCTAGTGGTCGATGATTGGAATCTCCCCGATGACAGAATACTCCTAATCCTAAGAGCTTTGCTAGGAAGCTCTCACTATCCAAGTTCTATCCTATCTCACATTTTTGCTCGAAACATCTGTGATCTCGTTTTTTTGAAAATAAGAACAAACAATCTTAGATCTTGCCCGGCCTGAAACTCTAACATTAAAGAGTATAGTCTTCATTAAGCTCTAGGATTTTAACGCATCTGGATAGAGCCGGTGCCGGCATTGCTCTTGGCGCTGCCTATATTGAATACAAATAACAACTTATAAATTATTTGCATATTATATATTTACAGGAATATGGTTACAACCTTCATGCTGAGAAACAAAAGGGTCAATTTGTTGGTGTTGTTGATCGTGGTTCTCCAGCAGATAAGGGCGGACTACGATCTGGAGACAGAATATTTGCAGTTAATGGACATAGTATTGTCGGAGAGAACCATAAGAAAGTAGGTGGTTCATCTTTATACGAATTTGAGGACTCTGGCCCATCATTTGAAAAATCACCACGCCGGAGCAACAACAAACGTGACAAATGATCTGGGCTGTACTGGCAAGTTCCGAGACGGCATGTTCTCAATACTGGTTGATTCTGAATCTGAACCGTGGGCCCCTTTAGAATATTTTCTGGGTGGGGTTAGGTTTTGGTACGATTTAAAAAATAACCAGTTTGTCGGTTTATCGAAAAACCCAGTTTTTGGTAAAACCGCTTACCAGTTTTACAAACCGGTTTTACCAAAACCCAACTCTACTTCTGGGTAAATAACATTCAACGTGGGCAGTAAACATTGCGGAGCGAATGCACCCTGGAAATCCATTCCGGCCCACCCGCGTTGAAAATTCTCGGTCCGCGCTGATTTGCCAAAATACCTGCTCAAAGGCCGGATCTGGCTCTACATCTCAACCTTTGAAATTGTTGATTATATGTACTTTTTTCAGGTAGTCGAACGCATAAAGCAAAATGCGACCCAATGCGAAATGCTTGTAATTGATGATGCTGGAGCAAAATGGTATGCGGAGAGAAACATACCTATTAATATGGATCTACCTAATATAATTAGAGTATCACAGGTATGATTGGTATTTTAGTAATTGCAAAACACTATGAAAATCGTATAAAGTAAACTTCAACTGTAAATAAAGTTATTTTAAAGACTAGACTGAAGTTGAATTACTTTCGGAACCGTAACCCGACGATAGAAATTAGCGATCCATAAAAGATTAACGCCAGCTGCTTTTTGGCCAATTCGTTATTTAAAAGTTCTCAAACATTAACTATTCGACTATTGAACTGTTTACAAGTATGCCTCAAACCACCAGTGAACTATAGTGTTGTCAACCCTTCCCAGTGTGTGCATTATCAACTAAAGTATTTTCTAATGAATCACTCTTGGGTTAGAGATGACTTCTAATCAGGGGTTCTAAGGGCCGGCTCTAATATCAAAATTAATGTGGCCGAAGAATAGTAACGCCCGGGTGGTTACCCAGGCTGTTTTCAGCCTGTCCGAGCTGTTGTGGATTGTTGCCCGGGTAGGCTATAAACTGCCCGGGCACCTACCCGTTTCTATACTGCGGTCCGACTATTGCGAAATACCCTAATTCCATATTATACCTTTTACAAATGCTTGTTTTCACATTCTCAAATAAAACTGTAACATCGGAATGTTACAGTTCCGAAAAAAATTGGAAATTTTGGAAAATTTGGAGCATTATTGATCGGTGTCGAAAGTAATACAGTAAGCCTTTTTAGCAAATGCAACTGGGAAATACCTCATGTATTCTTTCATACAGTCAATTCAAAAAGGTTGCTAGAACTGTTCTGTTCAGCTCGGCTAGCATGTTAACTGCCTTATTTTGTTGATATTTTAAATTACTTTAGAAAATTAATTAATGTATTTTAGTCTACTCCGGCCTCCAGACGTGAATCTGGAGCTGCTCATATGAACGGCGGAAGCCCGCCTCCAGCTGCAGGATGGTATGCGCCAGCACAGAAGGTACGTCAAGTAAAAGCGCTGACTTGGCCCCGTTGCGGTGCAACCCGAAAACTAGTGAGGTCCGGCTAGATATCGTTAAAAAATTGGGCAAAAATAACTTTGGGAATTGTTATTGTGGATGAGTATGTATCAAACTTCAGGTAAGATGGGGTTAACCTACCTTCCGTAGCTTTTTAAAATCATAAAAGTACCAGGTTGGTTCTCCGAGTTCCTGGCTTATAGTCTCTCACTTCAATGTAAAACTTGTTATTTGGACACTATGAATTAACAAGTCTCAAGATAATTCAATACAAGAACTGTATAATAGCGTTATACAAATTTGAAATTCGTTCCGTAACCCCGTGCAAGCGATTAGTCCACCAACTATACCTAAACATTTTAGTACTATTTGTTTGTAAATTGCTTCGTCATTGAATATATATATTTGAATACTTAACAAACCATTTCTATCGTTTCCGTTTGAACTAATAATTCATTCAACCGTTCCAAACTCTTCTCGGCATAAATCACCCGCTTAAGGGCTTCTTTTTCTAATTTATAGCCCATTTGCCTATAAGTTTTTATATCTTTTTCGTTTTTAACACCGCTCCGCTCGCGCAACCTTGACTGCAAACGGCTATTAGCATATCATGCGGACATGGGAGAAAAGACCCGCGAATTTAAGGGGTTTGAATCGCAAAGTTGTTGTTAATATTGTGGTTTCTAGTATAGTCGGTGGACTAATCGCTTACAAAGGGTTACGGTACAAACTGCAAATTTATTAGATCTTATTAGAGCAATTAGAACAAATCTGTGCTCTAATTCAAATTTTTTAGACCTTTAACTGCAAGCGAATAAGTCCGCCGACTATATTTTAATGGAATTACGAATGCATCAACCTTTTACTATTGACTAACTTTTTGGGATAATGGGGATTTTGTGCTCACCTTCTTTCTTCAGAAAGCTTCCTTCTTAACTGTTAATTATCATTTTAGACCTCTCAAAATAGTCTATAACAAACAGAAGACCATAGAGCGCGTTTTACAAATTTTAATTTTACAAAATACAAAGTTTAATTTTGCTACAGAACGAACGATTTTACAAACCTTACACAACCGCGCACTCCAGTCTTTTTTATTGTTGTGGACTATAGCTCTTATCACTTTTGAGTAAAGTCTTCAAACGAAGAGTTTTGGTAACGTTGGCAACTTTTTAAGAATGCGGTACTCAGTAATCGCAATCTTTACTCCACTTCTTCAAAAAATGATGTGCTTCACCCCATAATATTTCACAGTTTTCATCTTTCATAGTCACTTGTTACGCAAACTCCTAAATATAGAAGAATCTAGCATCAGCTATAAATATTTGTGCCTTAGGCGCCAAACTGCACCTATATTATTATTTATTCAATACAGTTTTATAGTCAAACGAAGTGTTATAAAGTATATAGAAATGGTTATTTAAGTAGTTTAATATGGTTCAAGTAAAGAAGTATTGTTACGCTTTGTTGTGAAATACCTTAACATCATTTAGTTTTCAGTTTGACTGAAAGAGCCAAAGTTCAAATAAAATAATCTAAAAAGCGTTTGACATAAAACAATTCATGAAGTATTATTAAATAGTTTCTCTTTCTCATTGGTAGGACTGTTGGATAAAGTAAGATATTCTTATGGTGTAGGGCTTTGAAGCTATAGTCCTTGTCAAGACTAGAGTTTCCAGCGCGGTATCACGAGCGGGGCACTGTGTTATAAAAAATGATTGTACTTTTAAAGAAAAAAAATTAATGTACGCACCACGCCGACCAATTTTAGATTCATTTTTCATATTACTGCGTCCCGCTCGTGATACCGCGCTGGAAACCTAGGTCTTGAGATGGAGTATACATATGTAGTATCTAAACTGATCGTACTTAAACCCATAAAATATGATCTGCTAGAATCTATATTGTTAAAACAACCATAATATGCAACCTTTCCTTCGTATATGTCCTTTAACAGCTCTTGTTAGTCGTATGAGTAATGATAGTTGTCACACGGACTATAGGCAATGTCCATCTTACAAAAACACAATATAGGGCTATTTCTGTTATATAATAAGTTAATAATATCACTTACCTTATATATCTTAATTGATGAAATACATAGATTCGTACAGTCCTTGCTTAAGTTTGCGTTTTCCCTTTTAAAAGGTTTTGTGCTTTCATTTACTTGGGAAATACTTTGTTTCATTTGATTCAAAAACTTTGGGATAAACCTTATGCATTTAAATTTCGCGCCAATATATACAGTAACCCGATCTGAGCGCGTATCTAACTTCAAAAGCGTATTCCTTCGTATGTAGCCTTCCATAATGCAAACAATAGCCACATTTAATTAAGTTTTTGCTGCATCGCGGCACTTTTTTTTAACACCGCCCGACCATGTTGTGACCGGAACTTAGCAGTTACGTATTGGTTTATTAAGGCTAACACGGCATATTTACTTTGAATTCGACTATTCAATACCTTACTGCCTCAACATTATCTCCTGGTCTAGGCACTCCGAGCTTCTTATTGAACGTATAGTCCATAACAAAAAAGACTGCGGTGAGCGGTGTTGTTTAAGGTTTCAAAAATCGCTCCTTCTGTGGCAAAATTACACTTCCATTATATGGTTCGATGCGCAATTTTTTGTTGGATGTCAGAAAAATAATATTGTGCTAGTTTTATTTTATATCATATCCAGAAAAAGACAAATACGTAATTACGAAAGCATACGTATACCGCCGGGCTCTGCGGTCTTCTGTTTGTTATAGACTATACCGGCTGTTCCAAAGATACCGAGCCGAAATCATAGTTCAAAGTGTGTACATATATTTGACTCACAGAAAGAAATATGTTGTCTTCTTATTGTTATAATGTTTTTCTGTTGTATTTCGGAATTCGCTACGCATCGTTGTTATTCTTCGTTGGTTGGCTTGTCATCCCACGATTCATTGTGAAAGTTCCGTTTTCTACCATTTGGAAATTGAGAATTTCGGCGTTTACAAGTTTCCGATAACTTTTAGTGAGGATTTTTTGATCTATAAACTGTAGTCAATTGATAATCTGTATTGTAGTATGAATCAGAGCTGGTTATCCGACCTGGCCGAGCCGGGAGGCCGGCCTGGATTAGTTGTAAATCCGACGAACCGGCCCGGCCCGGCCTGACCTCCAAAATTTTAGGCCGGGCCGGGCCCGTAACCATCTCTGACTAGGATTGTTAGAGCAGGACTTGCAAAACAATTTTTGTTGGTTTACTTGCATTGTTGTAACTAGACTTCAGTCGTCTGGATAGTTAACCCAGCATGAATTCTGCAAGTTTTCAAGTATTTATAGTCTTCTATTGTTTTCAAGAATCACCTGAAAAAGTGGAAAACACATGATTAAAAATGATTATTATTAATATTATTCTTGTAGCGCGAGTTCGTTAACACCCTCACAAATGATTCCATTCAACGAATTAGATCGCTTATTATTTTTCAAAATCAAATTTTCGCGCGCTTCACGAGGCTTCAATTGAATATGTTTCAGCTAATTTGTAATTTATGAATTTAAAAAGATTTATGTTTGATGAAATTTAGAAAAAAATAATTGCGAAAACATAAATTTATCCAACTTTTGGTATCGGGGGAGGCCGTTAATTGTTTTGTACAGGTGACTGTCGACGCAGGCGAATGATTCAGAAACAAAAATAAAACTTTTCAAGTTGAAAAACAAAAATAAAGTTAATTTAGTAGAAGGATAAGGTGGAAAACAATACAGTCATCTAGGAAGTGGAAGTGATACGGTATCTATCGGGGGATCCGTAACAAGGAGCGCCGAATATTGGCTACGGCCATCATTTCTTATCCAATATTACGGGGTCGTATATTAGAAAATGTTTCAAAGATTGGTACAAAATATAAACCAAAGTGATCACGAAAGAAGTTACAACTATGAATGGCCGCAGTTTTTTTTCACCGAATAGCTATCTAGAGGGGTCGTTTTGAAAACAATGATGGAAAACAATTTGCCGCTCCTTGATCTGTAATTAATGTGTTCACCCTGACAAATATGAAGAAGAATTTTGTTATAAACAGAATCCGCGTAGTTTGGAAACTTGGTATGGAAAAAATTGCGTTCAATATTTGCTCCAAATAAACAGCCTCAGGCTCCTGAAGGCTACTTCTGTATAACGTCTAGTCGGTCGACTAGTTGTTTGCAAGCGGTTACGGTAAGAACTGCAAATTTATCAGATCATATTAGAGCTGTTAGAGTACATCGGTGCTCTAATTCAAATATTTAGACCTTTACTGCAAGCGATTAGTTCACAGACTATGACAACGGGGCCGTTCCGCGATATTTTACAAGCTCTGATGGAGTCTTTCCTGGAGGATTAAGCTACCCTAAGTAATAAGAATAAGCTTATAACTGAAGTCAACCATATCTAACGATTATACAACTGTTAACTTATAAGTATGAAAGATTTGCTATAATTTCTCTAGATGTATAGTTATTTAGAATATATATATAGTCAACGCCGAAAGTAATGGTGGGGTGTCAGATGCGTATTTTTTGGATTTATAACATCGCACAATATTGAATGGAGAGTATCCGCCAGATGCTGGCGCGGTGCTCGCAAAAGGGGCTCAGACGAGCGTTGAATTCTTTACACTCCATTATTACTCCTTGCTCTGACTTTATGTAGTTTTCTTCTTATATATAACCTATGATAACTAATGAGAAGGTAGTAGTAGGTAACAGAAGTATCTGGAACTATAGAAGATGTTCCTGTTCTGCTAGATGGAAGTCGCATTCCATATTATAAGAGATAATACTAACTGCTAACTTAGACTCATTGCATGAATTACATATGTTTACATATAATAAGCATAACATAAGAATAAAGTTAGATAGAACGAGACCCGACTTCCTTGGCGGTGGTCTCTGTAACTGCCTGTAGACTGCCCGCTGCAAGCCACGGTTCTAGGCTCCAACGTTATTCCTGCGCCCTAACAGTAAACAACTTATCAGACATGGAAAAGTTTGGCTCGTTCGCTTAATAGCCGGTGCTGAGGCGAGCGTTGGCGCCTATGAATAGCCGAGCCCAAAAATATCAACAATGTACTAGTCAGTATTGTAGAGCGAACCTCATATAACCATAAAAGGAGAATTGACACTGGTATAGTCTATAACAAATAAAAGACCTCTATTCTAGTCTATAACATTGGTTTTATTATGGAGTATAGTTTTCTACTAGACGTATTGTCATAATTCCTCCAAACTACCTATTTTCAAACTAAATTTGTTTCTTTTTAGTTCCACATGGATGCTGAGAGGCTCACTTGTCTTGCATTTAAGCATAAAGGATGTGGAGGAAATACAAACTCTTTTGTAAGCAAGGAAGAATGTCAGAGACAGTGTATTCCTAGTTAGTTTATATTATTATCATATTATAAGTATTATTATTGTTATTATTATTAAATATGTTCATGAATAAGGCTCTCGGATCTAGAACATTAAGATCCCTCAAAGGAAAGGTGGGAATACGACCCGGGAAGTGGATACATATTTAATTGAGAGCGTCTATGATTTCCGGTAGTAATACAACGTCGATTTTCATTATTTTTCTGTCCGATGCCCTAGCTTTCAACCGCCAAAAGGGCCACCGCCTGATCCAAGTTCACTTTAGTTTGTATAATAAACACATAAATATGATTATTAGTTAAAATATTCTAATCTTTATTGTTTATTCCGTTTTCTTTCAGTGGATATGTTCACTTGTGGTGGTAATGTTCCCCCTAGTAAAAGATCTGACGGTACCGCCCATTGTGGAAATGGTCCTGTAGATCCAGAATGTCCAGAAGGATCAGAATGTATGATGGGATTCGAAACAGGATTGTGTTGTGATTCGGCTAATCAAGGTAAACAAAGATGTTTAGTGTAGAATTATTTCTACTTGGCTCTAATTGTAAGCTCAACTTAAAGACACGGTACACTCAAAAAATGTTTTTCGATTTTAATGTTTTAATTGATAGAGATATACTTTCTGAGTTGAAATTTGCAAACCGAATATTTTTAAGTTGCTCTTGAACAAAGTTATGACCTTTTGAAAAGTCTGCCACCCTTTGTTTAGCTGTCAGTGGGCGGAGATTTGGTTGTCACTTTTGAGGTGATTAACAGAACTCCGCCCATTTAACCCTGTCGCAAATTGTAACATGAACCAAATTTGAAAAACTAATATCCACATTATTTTCAATAACTTTTGAACCTGACTTAGAAAACATAACAAACAAGGAAACAAATTTTTGGGTGTACCGTGCCTTTAATTCGGACTAGGGGCCGGTACGACTTTTGGGACGATGCCTCAGCCGTAAACACCGTTGATTCGCAAAAGCTCATTCGTCAGGTCAAACGAAGCTCCAAGTAAATTAAATAAATAATTGTATAATACAGAGACTCTAGACATTCGCTAAGATCTTTTGTCTTTCTCTATTCCTGATTAGATCTCTTATTGTTTTTCTGTTATTTTTGTATACTCATAGAATTTTCAGTAAAAAATGTTTTTGTTACAGAAAAATCCCGCAAGAACTACAAGCCCGACTGTGGACCAAACAAGAAAGAAGTTAAAGTAGAACAGTTTGGTTTCTCTGTAAGTTATTAGAAGATGAAAGAGAAATGATATAGTTAGGAACCGGAACCCGCTATATTGTTTTTCAAAATAAGACATACATTTAACTGCATTCGAAAGATGCTGCTTGATGTAAAAATGATCCGAAAACAGATTAGGAAAAAGTTAAAAAAAATTAAAATTAAATTAAAAAAACTATCGGCTATCTTTGGACCAAAATATACTTAAATTTGGCTATCGAAAATGGGTGGGGCTTACGATCTATATAAGGAACTATTTTTTAGTTAAGAAAATATATTGTTCGAACCAGAAATTAGTTTTTGCAAGAAATATAGTTGGAATGTGAGCTATGAGCATTTCAAAATTGTATTTTACTGTGCCAAATTAACTTTGCAGTGCGCGGCGAGAAAGTGGGCGGGGCCCCCTAGCTATAGTTGACTGTGGAACCGTTCATATTTTTTATTACAAAATAACATTACAAAATAAATACCGAGAACACATACCGCACCTATTCTGGAATAGACCCCCAACCTATGTTTCCGAGCTAAAATACATCTGTGGAGTGAGTGGGCGGGAGGTTTAAACATACTAACTATGTTGGCAACTACTAAGTGCAGTTGGTACTACTGAAACAGGCTGCTAGGTCGATTGCCCACGAATAAGTGGGCGTGGCTCTCGCGGGCTCTGCCCACTGTTACGCAGGCTTTTTGGCAAAATGAAATGGGTGACTAAGCCTATTTTCTAGTTAAATATGTGTTATCTTGCCGAAAAGGCGCGCAGCAGTAGGCGTGGCCTGCTTCCACCGAGGAGTGGAATTCGGTCCGGATCTGTCTGTAGAATCCACAGTCCACCCTAAAATAAGCTATTTTTACTCTTGTTGCCGTATTTTCTCGTAACCTATCTACGGTTACGGTAATTTGAACGCGTGGGACCGTTGTTGTATACTAGTGAACCTCATAGATATATAGCAGAGTAACTTGTGTTTAACAATATTAATACTTGTATACAGCATATTATAAATACTAAATGTTTATATTTTAATATTAATATTAATATTATTATTATTATTATTATTATTATTATTCTAGTTGATCCTTCTCGGCAAACAATGTTCTGATGACTTTTGTCCTTCTGAATCTACCTGCCATCGTGGTGCCTTCTTTGCCTATTGTTGCCATTAATAAAATTGCTAAAAAGAAATAAAAATATAAAGCTTTATCTCATTTTATACAGACAAGTGTACAGTAATAAACGCGTTTTAATATATCTAAGATTACTAAAAGTTCATGTTTAAATCAAACTGAACGGTCATTTTAAAGTACGGCTTTATTATTTAATAAGGATTTAACAAGGTCGATAAAGGGTTATTGTTAATACTACGGTACAAGAAGATTTCAAATCGAAGGTTATAGAGTTGGTCGTCAGGTGAAAAACGAGCTTTTTTATTTGTTTACTTCCAAGCTTATAACTTTTGAAATAGAGCTCAGACCATGCTAAAACTTTGTGACAATATAGAACATGTATCAATACATATAATATCCAAAAACTAGCCTGCGTCAACCAGCAGAACGTTAGTTATTCACTAAAGCTCGAAAAACCTTGAGCTCTTATTAAAAACGAGCGTTTTAGAGCTTTAGTGAATAACTAACGTACTGATAGAAGAATCCGGCTAATTTTTATATATTATATGTGTTAATACATGTTCTATATTGTCAGAAAGTTTCAGCATAATCTGAGCTCTGTAAGAAAAGTTATCCACTAAAGCACGAATAAGCTCATTTTTGAAAACGAGCCCAAAACGACAAAATCTAGAATGTTAGTCGCTTTACTGATCGGCCACATGTTTGATCGTTTAAATTGTAATTTGTATTTAAAAGAAAAATGTATTTTCTCATTATTTTTTCTAATTATAATATTTTCCATTCTCCATAGAATAGAAGTTGCCAAATCATTAGAAAGAAGCAATAAAAACGATATTAAACACTAAAATTTAGTATATTTTAAAGTGTTTTATATTAGTTATTTTCAGAAAACCAACGTAGTCCTTTAAATCCACCGAGCATAGCGTACCTCTAATCATCAGTAGTGTATGGGGCTCCTAACAACCAAATTAAGCTTACCCAGGGAAGGTTTATGAAATTTTTTCCAGCTGCTGAAGAAGCCCCGTTTTCGAGATATTTGACGTCAAACTTTTGCTATGTAGGTTGTAAGCAGTAGA
>JAQGAV010002861.1:0-14088 GCA_034691345.1 Phasmarhabditis papillosa
CTGCTCCGGCCTGCTTGGGTCTTTTTGACTCAACCGTCATGTCAAAATAGAGCAGAAGTAAATGTTTCATAGTGTTTGATGCAGGTTTTGGTAGAAAATGTGACGCCACAGGCCGAAACAGGCCGGCCTAGGTCGGCCTAGCTCCGCCCCGATAGACTTGACTCTTCTGATAGCAATAATTGACTTCAGGCCGGCCCGTGGTCATAATTTTTTTGGACGTGAAATTCCCACAGCTGTCTGACTTCAAGCTAATCAGTATAACAATGCAAAAACAAAAAACAAATATATTGAATGCATTTGCAAAATATTATTTTGATTGCAATACTCTGATTTTTGTAACATAGAGATGTAATAAAGCGGCTGACTACAACAATTAAGGGCTAACATTTCAGTCAGAGCACATCCGGTTCAATTGATTCAACTGCAGTAGCGACGATTGTGCCAGCAGATCCGTTACAGATTCTTTACACTGGTGAGGATCCTATCTGTGACCATGTAAGTTACTGAAACAATTCATAATCATTTCTCCGATAAATGATATCATTGGAGAATATTACAGAAAACAGAGCTATTATATAAGCTAATCCCACAGAGCAACTCCAATATATTTTAGATTTTGGAGACAATTATCGGTCTAGAAGATGTTGAGCTACCATTGATTTGTATAGTTGACGGATTGGCAGGACAGTACGCTATCTGTGATCAACCAGATGTATCGCAAGAGGTTAGTAGATAATAACAACTATTCGTACAAACAAACCCTTTTCATTATATTAAAAATCAATATAGGTTTTCTCATTTTATTCATTGTTTTAGGTTATTGAGAAGTTTGTATCAGATTATCGCAGTGGAAAAGTTGACTGGACACCTCTACCTGATATCATGAGCAATGTAAGTGAAAAACAAAACTATTTTGGACATGAATGCGGAAACATATATCATGATAATAATAACAACAATAAAGTGATTTCAGGTCAAAAATGTAGGAGGTATTCCATCTTCAATGATAGAACAGGCAATCATGGAGCAATCTCCATCACAAAACTCCTTAGCAAAAGAAGAACCCAGTACTGCTTAATAGGTTGACATTAACATATGATTCAAACAACCTCCCGATGCTAATATTATTTGCGGGTTTATACACTATAACTGGTACCGATAAAAACACCATTAGGATATTCTAATGCTAAAAACATTCGACATAATATTGTTTCTTCGCTAGTCATTTTCTACTTATGTCATCCTACATAAATTAATTATAATTCATAATTATGAGCCTTTATACAAAATTTACAACGTAACGAGGTAGACAAAAATTCAAATGTACACTTCTTATCAGTCTAAGCAAATGGTGCTCCAGCATATGCAATATCAGTTGCCGGCACATCAATAAACTCGATGTACAACCTGAATAACAAAACATGAGATCAGTGAAGATTATTATGAAAGTAAAAACATATTGATAACTAAACTTTACCTATCTTCTGGAATTTCCAATAAACGGTTCACCAAAGGGAACAGGGCCTTTGAGATTTCCTTGTTTCTCTTACCACCGATAGCTATAAAGGAAATAATAAGTATATTCTCTAAAGTTGACTTACATCCAATACTTTTTAACACGGCACTGCCACAGGGTGCATCAGAACCGCCAAATATCAGCTTCTGTCCACCAACAATTTGAACTGCCACATACTAAACAAAATATATCATAAGTATATGTTGGTTGACCGTCACACCGCAGAAGCAAGCAAGCTCAGTTTTTTTTTTTTGAAAATTAAGGGAATAGGCCAAAAAGAGAATTCAGTGATTTAGGTAGTCTGTAGTGATCGAGAGAGACAGCTAACCAGTGAAACTAAACAGTCCTAACTATATAAACAAGTCAATAAACCAGTAAAAACAGGTGAACAAAAGAAAGATAGAATACTAACCGATTCCGGTTTGCCTAGCACGCGAGCAATGGTCGCTGAAAGTTCCTTCAGAACATCGCTGGTAATCTTCTCCTGACAGATGTTTGTGTTAAGTTGGAATACTGGCATTTCTGAACAAATAATATTGCAATAATATACTGAGAACATGTAAGAGGTATCATGAGTGATAAATGAGAGATGGTCCATGACCACATTTCAAGTGGCCATTCTTTAGAGACAATAATTATAATTATTGTCTCTAAAGACTTGACGTTACTACGTTATTGACGGAGGAATATCAAAAATACAATATTCTAGCTGCAGTCGATTAACAAATACAAGACAGTAAGACCCGTAGTTAGAACACTTTTCACTGGGGTATACGTGGTAGGCAGTGTGATATATTAATACATGGCGCGGTGTTGGAAATAGTCGCCGCTTGCCTACCGATCGAATGATGTGCACGCCAGTCCCTACTGAGCGAATAAACTGGCACATGGTTTATATAGCTTTTATTTTATAACTTAATTATTTTAACGGTAATGAGATAGACATGACTTAGTTACTATGACTAGCTAGATACAAGAATTTCCTCAAACTGGGTTTTCGGTGTTTTAAAGCTCCTACAGTTCTCGGATTGTCTTTACTTTCTATAATTCATTTCAGATTGACTGTGCTACTCTTCGAGATAAATATTTATTTTTGCCCTCTGATCTCTACTTCCCTCATAGGAATTTCGTATAAGGGAACTAGGTTGAAGGTTAGTAGTTTTATTGGTCTCAATAAGAATATTTTTTAGAATAATCGCTCTGCCATCGTGCATGCAGCGTAGATTAGAATCAACGTTTGTTTGTGAGCAAGGGATACCCATAAGTTTATTACCATGGCGGAAAAGAGGAAGTTGCTTGCTGAAATTGAAAAATGTTTCAAAAAGGTATTTTTATATGAATTAATGGTTTTATAATTATTTTTAGATCGACGAGGGTGTTGAGTTGTTTGAGGATACAATGATGAAAATGCACGATGCGAATAGTGATAACCAGCGGGATAAGTATCAGGTTTGTTTTCACCTAATCATTTTCTATTATCCCTCTTCAGGACGACTTAAAAAAAGAAATCAAGAAACTTCAACGACTAAGAGATCAAGTGAAAGGATGGCAGAATTCCTCAGATATCAAGGTTAACAATGAGTAACATTTTTATATAAGCACATTAGTTAAGGACAAAGACAAGCTGAATCATTACCGTAAGGTTATTGAACAAAGGATGGAACAATTCAAGGATATCGAAAGGGAAAATAAGACGAAGCCTCACAGTAAACAGGTATTTCTTCACTTGTTGATATTTATTTTTATATTTTGTTGCAGGGTTTATGTGCTGAAGAAAAGTTGGACCCGAAAGAAAAAGAGAAAGCTGATACCATAGAATGGCTACAAGTATGAAAAGCCCATAATTTTTAAAAGTTGTCTTGTTTTAGAATCAAATCCGTGAGCTGGGAGTGGAGTCTGATAGGACGGAAATGAAAATCGAGTCCTTAAATAATGCAGATGGTGGTAAACGTAGGGGAAAGAAGGATGACGGGAAAAAAGGAGAAAAGGAGGTTTTGAGCTTTATAGTGACGAAGTTAATTCACTATTTTTAGAAAAATGTGGAAAAGCTCAAGTTTCATTTGGAGCGAATGGCTTTCCATATTAGTAAACTCGAAGTAAGTATTTGTTTTTTATATCATCACATCATTATTATTTTTTTTTTCAGATTTGCATGCGAATGGTCAACAATGAATCGCTTGAGGCGTCCATTGTAATGGACGTACTCAAGGATCCTATGGAAATGTATATAGAGGCTCTTGATCCAGAATATGATCGACAGGAAGATGAATTGGAAAACCTGGACCCATCAGGTTATTTGCTGTAACTAATTGAAAGTACCTTTTTCTTAGATACCTATGAGGAACTAAATCTTGGTCAGCTTTGCGCGCAGCTTGGTACTGTCAATCTCGGTTCAATTGAGGAAGAAAGAATTGAGAATGGCAAACTTATCACTGAGAGTTTGTTGTTATTGTATGTCTCTTTTCAATTCGGAATCTAGATCACGAAGAAGATTCCCGAAGTTCGAGACACGGCAGCACCGATATTCCTCACGCACCGTCTAGTCCGGCTCCAAAGCGTGCAGTCTCGTCAATTACAGTTCCGGCTGCAACAACGGTGAAGCTTATTAAGTAAGTGTTCAATGCAACACATTCCCAACTAAAATACTGTTTTTGACTTTTTTGTTCTTCCATTCTTTGAAATAATCAGTTTCAGGGAGAGTCCTGCTGAAGTCGTGCCACCCGTTCCGCTGTCAGTGTCGACGCCTGCAACACCACCACCTCCACCGCCAGGCATTCCGTACAATAGTGTTGCTGCAGGTCGAGTTGTTACAACAACATCTGCGCCTGTGCCAGTGACAACCAGCAGCGGAAAAGCTTCTTTTACAGTTCCAGCAGTTGCGTGAGTCCTTATAAAAAAGATGATGTAAACATGGAACTTTTAGTCGTCATCCAAGCTCACAATCGAAGATTTCTGAACCCGTTGTTTCGGTACCATCATCATCTGGCCATGTAAGCTGTGCAAATGATGAAAACACGAACCCTGTTATGGATGTATGTTGATCATAGTTGTATATTTTAAGGCGCTTTTAATCCACGAGTTCAGGCTCCAACACAAAATAATCATACCGCATCTGTCTCTTTGGTCAAGGTAAAGACAGTTGCTGAGATTGTTGCGGGCACATCTACTACCACATTGGTGAAATTAGCTGCTACTAGTTTGCCAGATTCTGTGAAACAGACACATGAAATATTATGCTCTGCTACTGGAGCCGTAGACGGGGTTTCTCTATCGGAACCATCTTGTCCAGAGACTACAGAAGTTTTCGCTAATGCTAATATTACTACCACTCGCGGAGAATCGGAAGAGGTGTTTTTGCCGTTGTAACTGTTTTGTTGTGGTGGATAGTGCTTAGTCTCGAACAATTGGTGTTTTCATAGTTGCTGTTCTAAAAGTATTCATCAATTTTAAATAGTTTATATTTAGGTTCGGAGTCCCACAAAAACAACTGCTATTGTCAATACCAATGGTACGGCCGTTTTGAATACTTCAATTATCTCTGAGAAGGTTCATAACGGTGATTCCTCACCGTCAGTTGATTATACTAATCAGAAGCCACCACCACCCTTACTCGATTCTTCTCTACGTTCTGCTTCAGGTTTTTTTCTTCACATTTTTAGATATTCCCATAATTACTTATAGTACCTACTGATATGGTGATGAACGAAGAAGCACTGCGAATTCTGAGACAATCCAACCTACAACCAGTCAATACGGAACCCCAAAAAGTACACAATATGCGCTGTCCTCGTTTATAGTCATTTATAGGCTAATATACCTGCGTGGCTCGGTGCTTCGCCTCTGGGTAAAGCTTGCATGACGCAGGAATTTGATCAGCAGTTATCCATACTAGAGACAAGTGCTTCCAAGTTTGCCCTACCTTTAGACAGTGAGCGGCCGAGAACGTATTTACCAAAAATTAAATACCCTGCTAGCCCGTGCTATCCTCAGGTTTTGGTTTGAAAGATACGAATCACAATTTCTATTTAGAATCCACCTCCGAATGGTGATTCTTTGGAATATTATTTGCGGTTATCACCTGAGACGCTGTTTTTTGTTTTTTACTACATGGAGGTAGGCACATGTTAACACCGACCGATTTCATCATTCTGTTCTTAAAAATCTGCTTGATGTAGTAGTACTACCCAACACTTAGTAAACATATAAGTGTGGTTCTCACAGTTTTATTGTAGTTATCAGTTTTTTTATAGTATTTTGCATAATGTTGTATTATATGTTTTAGGGTACGAGGGCCCAGTTACTCGCTGCCAAAGCGCTAAAGAAGCTCTCGTGGCGGTTCCATACAAAGTATTTGACCTGGTTTCAACGACACGAAGAACCGAAACAAATAACCGATGATTTTGAGCAGGTATGTATACTAATATCTATAAAATAGGCACTCTCCAATTCTGTATTGTAGGGGACGTACGTGTATTTTGATTTTGAGAAGTGGTCGCAACGGAAGAAAGAAGCTTTTACGTTTGAGTATCGCTATCTCGAAGATAAGGAGTTTGATTAGGTGAATTGTTGGTTATTTTTCTTATTACATTTTTTTTTGCAGATTCTCACTTGTTCACAATTTCATGTATCATATAACGTGGACCTATTTTAATGGGTCTTCCTTTTTCAAAATCTCTTCATGCCAGTCTTGGGGAAGTATTTAACTTTTTTTGTGAAATAATAAATTATTCTTTATTTTTGCATAATGTTCAGTTTATTCTTGCCATATTCGTTCCATTTTCACACCATTAGAAGAAGAATACTGCAAAGACTGAAGTTTTACTACAGTGTGGTGAGCTTACCGGCAGATGTTATGAAAGAAATTACTCCAAGACCAATTACAGCGGATTTGACGAGGACTGCTTTCCATTCTTGTTTTCTTCGGACTTCGACGGCACATCTATGAAATTCTTGCGAGCTTAAGTCTAGCATTTCTAAAGTTTGTTGTTATGACGAATCGGTTGCTTGTTTACCTGCTCTGCAAGCGAGGTTTTCGAGACGATCGCTTCTCTCCGACATTTTTTCAATATTGGTTCGCATTACTTCCATTACCTAATATATATTTTAGTAGGCGTTTGTATAATAAGGTAACTTGCCTCGTCAAGCTGTCTTCTCGTTTCCATAATTTTCTGATCACAACCAATAGCAGTAACGGGAAGATTTAGATGATGCATAACAATAAAATGAACTATCTGTATGTTGTATGTTTCTACTAGCCTCGAAATCTTCGCTATTTCATGCCTTTACATATTTTTGTTAATTCTTGTTTTGTTCAATTGAGGGCCTAGTGTATTCGCATACGAATTTCTCACTGTTGTTCCCCGAAAAAAATGTACGAATTTTTTTTACAAAGTATTAGTTTTTACGTTCTTTACTTTGATACTATTTTCAGCTACGGTATTCTTTTGTCTGTCAAATGTTTCGGATGTCTCGTTTATGTTCTTTCTAAAAGAGACAGAGCTCTCAAATGTGAATCGGAACTTTTAGAATTAGTCGGCTCTGGGTCGGCAGTTTGCTATAAGTAAATTGTCATCTCGGACGGGCCAGCCTAAGACCGGGCCAAGAACACCGTAAAGAGAAAGGGAATCGGATGTACATACAATTTATGTTCTTAACAACTTAAGAAATATTTCTTTCATATATATTAGAAGCATACCATAACAGATAGCCGGTAGCCGTGCCGATTTTTCGGCACCCTAAAAGCAGGTAAGGGTCCCCCCTTACCTGTTTTTTGTGAGGGGTCGATTTTTCGGCACCCTATGGGTGCCAAATGCTCATTTTTCGGCAACCCTCCCGGCATTTACCGGAGACTGATATGGTATGCCCATAACAGTAATTTTTCCTGATATTAAAAGCCAAACTGTTAGAGGTAATTAGATGTGCTTTTGCTTATATATTTATCTTCTAAACTTAATTTGAGCAAACTCCATGAAGAGCCAAGAGCCATAAGCTTTGTTCCACATAATCTTTCTCCGTTTGGTTGTGCTTCAACAAAGGAAGAGAGTAGGACTGGGAGGCAACGTCAAATATAACAGATTGCATTTTATACCAAGAAGGAAGTCGATAATTGTTAATATTATAACGAATAAATCAAAACAATTTAAAAGAACAACAATGAATAAAGGCCAAGTATAAATACTAAGAAGGATATGCACAAAACAAATAAATGAAACAAGTATTCAAGAAATATTTCTATTATTTAAATAGAAATGCCTATATATACTACATGGTATATACAGTACAACATGTATAAAGAATTTCTAAAATTCCTAATAGAATGTTTGGCAATTTCACCAACTTGAATGTTAGCAACTTGTGATATATGATGCTCTTAGAAAATTGTTGGAGTAAAGGTTTGTAATTTTACAGAGAAAAGTAAACTTTAGTAAAGAACTGACTTTCACAAATGAATTAGTCATATTCCAAAAGGAGTTTGAAAAGGAAAGTAATTTAGTTTTTATTAACGAACTATTGATAATTAAGTTATTTAGATCGATCAGGCTATTCAAACATAATGCACTTTTCATTCAAGAAAAGTTGTTTGAAAGTACATCAAATAGTAAAGAGTAAACATCTAAACCCTAAGTTTAAAAAAACTTGACAAAGTAGCAAATGTTAGTGATTCAACCCCACTGGTCCACTTCTTATAGTTAGACTTCATCTGTTCTTTATGTGAATACAATTAAGCATAAAACATCTGTTACAACTTTTATAGGTTGTGAAGCATTTCATTTTTGAAGTAATAGTTTAATTGTCTTTTAAATAGATTCGCATTGTTATCAATTGAATAATTCTCGTTCCAGTTCATTCTTGTAGAAGTTAAAAGAACGGGATAGTCTCTTGTTTCTGGATTGCCTTAATATATTACAATTAGAATAATATAAATAGTGTTATAGCTAATAATAAATAAGTATAATAACTTACGAGCTACCTAGTATTCCGCTAGATACTTTCATTCCATAGCATTTAAACACTTAATTTCAATATTTTATATCCACGCAGAATGTCAGTTTTACAGTCAGAGTAGTAAAATCGACTAACATTTATTATTATTTGTGACTCTTAGATGAAACATATTGAAATTAAAGAGTATTCAAATAATTTTCGTTTAATCTTTCAAGAGAATTGTCAATGCATAGTGATGTTATTCTATAATATTGTTAATGGTAAGAACACACGTTTATCTTTAAGTTAGTAAAAGAAAGGCACAAGTCTGTTATTTTACCGATATTTCTTCTCTAACTTTACTATCAGTACTTACTACTTCGAGGATGACAAATTCAATAAGAACGGAAAGATCTTGTCTATACCATCGAAGTTAAGGCAACCAATACAATAATAATAATAATAATAATAATAAGAAGAAGAAGAATTTAATGATTTGTCTTGTTCACTAAACGTATCTTTAAATACTGCGATAAGCATACAAAGAAGTTATTCTATAACATATTATTTCTAAATAGTAACAAAATTATTTTTGTTGACTCTTATAAAATTATAGATGTTATTCTTGCATTTTGAATGCCTGTTATTGATTGATTGAAACCACCAAGCTATGTAATCATTCAATCGGCTATTTAGGTACAAATTCTGTGGCATGAGAGTGAGATTAGATAAAATAATATAATAATAAAAAGAAGATTATATGTGAGAAGTTGATTTGTTTATTAGTTTATTGCTTTAAGTACTCTTCTATGTTTTGCCTGTTTTTGCAGAATCCAATACAACACTGCTTATACTATATTGTGCTAATATTCAGCTTGCTATTAAAGGCATGGTACACTCTAAAAAAGATTTCAAATATTATTATTTCACATGATCGGCTCAAAAAGTTATTGAATACGATATAAATAACAGGAAAATGGACCAAAATGAATGATTTTACGCCAGATTGAACTTTTGGTGTTTCTTGTTGCACTTTGGTGGGGTACTGTAGGATTATTTGGAAGTAATTAGTTAGAAACTGTGCTAAACCAACGAGTATCGACAAAATTTTCGCGATATGTGAGGTTATCACCCAATTTCTTTTACTTTTTAAATTTTGGTTCAATTTGACGAGCTATAGAAGTTTATAGATTCATGCAATTGCCGCATGCTAACCAAATCTCCGCCCACTGACAACCTATGCGCAGGGTTGCAGCTTTTTTAAATGCCCATAACTTCGTTCAAAATCATTGTAAAAGAATTCGATCATCTTATTTCGATTCAGAAAACTTAGCTCTATCCAACAGAGTATTAAAATAGAAAACTAAATTTTGGGTGTACCGTGCCTTTAATAGAATAGCGCTCGGTTTCGCAGAATTTTAATTTTTTGAACTTGGAAGGAAAACATCTTGCACAATTGGTCAAAGTACAATATTTTAAAATAATCAATCACAGAAAATGAGTGTTTGTCTAGTTGATCAGACCCTCCAACGGGCCGGGCGGGCTCGGGCCGGGCCAGGGGTGGACGGGGGCGGGGCGGGGCTATATTTTTTTCAAGAAGTTTTTGATATTGAGTTTAAAAAGTAACAACATTTATTTTCAACAACAAGGGTGGACGGGGGCGGGGCGGGGATATCCCCGCCCCCGTCCACCCCTGGGCCGGGCCCAATATGAGAGTCAAAAAGCAATCAAAATATACATTTCGATCATCTTTATGGAAATGGAAACGTCTGTGGCAAAAAACAACATCTGGAAATTAGTGCTACCTACATATATCGATTAGTAATGCTTCCTAGAAAAAAAAAATTTTTTTTAAAGTAAATTTTAAAAAATATATATATATTTATTGATTTTTGCCCTCAGGGCCCGCCCGGGCAGGGCCGGGCCCTGAAAAAAGTCGGCGGGCCCGGGCCCAAGTTGGATGGTCTGAGTTGAGGGTATTTGGCTTCTTGTTAATGGTTTATAGATCACAATAGCTTTTATTTTATATTAACCGTAGTGCAGGAGTATTGAATTAGCAGGCCTGCGGCAGAGAATTTTAAAATATTTTAATGCACGGTGGGCCTTTTGCCATCCCTGCCGTAGTGGAATAATGTGCAGAATTCTGCACTCTTCGAATCCATTTCTTGCATTCTCGTATTGTTCGTTAGTCCTGTCTAACAGGCTAACATGTTTTGTTGTTGATGTAGGCTATTTTAATGCTCTAATTACACATTCCGTAAGCAATAAATGTGATTGATCGGTTTCGTCAGTATGTATTCTCTATTTCTACGTTCTAGCTATCAAGTGCTTCTGATAGTTTAGAACACAAATAATAAAAATATAAATAAGAGAATTTAGATTGATAATAGTTTACTAAATGTGAATGAATAGAATTATATATTGTATTATATCTTATGTATCCTCTAACTTGTTATTCAACACTTTATAAGAAGATGATTAATCATAAACTAGTAACTTTATTATACCTCCACTATATTCTTCTACCATACAACTAATATAAAAGTTTTGAATATTATTTGGTTCCGTAAATTAATGGTATCTCTTGAGGAAATGGTGTTCCTTTCGAGTTTCGTATATTTTCTTTTGAAAATTTCGTATCCGAATCCGCCAATTCGAGAAGAAAAAGTTCATTACAATAAAGTGTCAATTCAAAAAATGACCTGTTCATTTCAAACAACCCATTTATTAACTTTTACTCATTGCTGTTGTTGTTGTATTGTCTGTGAGAAGGTTAGGTTTCCAGCGCGGTAATAGCTCATTCTTTTATGTTGAATGCCTGGAAAAATGTAAGCGGCAGTAACCATTTTTTTTAGCAAACTAATAGTTTGTAATGAACTATCATATCTAAGAGCTGAGGCATAATAAGTCTGATTATAAAAACTTAACATAGAAAATAACTCGGTTCCGAACCAGAGCTCGCCCATCTCTATTTTTCTCCGCATTTGCGCATTCCTGGGCCAAACCAGCCTTTATTGCTGCTAAGTTTCAATGCTGTACGTAGAGCGTATTTTTTTGTTCGATGCACTGACCGCATTGCAACCGTTGTTATATTTTTTACAGCGCAATTGTCGAACCAAGGAACTTTTAATTAAGATAAGAAGATTAAGAAATAATATCAAGATTTTAATAATTAAAGTGTCATTGTCAGAGTTGCAAATCAGTCAGTCCCTGTCTACATGGGTGGTACCGGACGTTACGCGGTTAGTATTGTATCCAAATTATTTGGCAATTAGCCAGGACCTTGAACACCGGATATTAAAGAGAGGCGTTTTCGGATGAAGCCCAGTTTTAGCGAAGCCCAAACAAGTCGAGCCGATATAAGCGTCACCCAGAAACTACACAAACATTTGAAAATAGTCAAAAAGAGCACAAATTTGTATAATTGTAGTCGAATAATACCATTTATACTGATTTCTTTTGGTTAACAGTAATTATCAAATGAGAATAGGTAAGAAATATCACGTTCTATTACTAGACTCGGCTACTTTCTGCTTATCTCATAGATCTCTAATACTTTATGTGTCGTCAACAACCCCCCCCCCCCCCCCCCCTCTTTCAGACATTTGGGTTCAGTTTTGTGGATGTGTT
Source organism: Phasmarhabditis papillosa (assembly GCA_034691345.1). Lineage (NCBI taxonomy): Eukaryota > Metazoa > Nematoda > Chromadorea > Rhabditida > Rhabditidae > Pellioditis > Pellioditis papillosa. The sequence continues at coordinate 12,071 of JAQGAV010002861.1, forward strand.
GGCTGTCTCGAGATGAACTAGAACATTTCAACATGCTGTTCATTTTCAAAACGAAAACAATCACATTTAGTATATTCATTACGCTCTGTCTCCTGTGTTTACAAGCATCTATGCAGCTGTTGCAGTTCGCTAGTTCAAAAGTCCAAACACGCAATTCACTCATTTCATAATGCCGCATATTTTAACCAAACTAATAAACTCGCTACCATCAGTGGACATAGTCCAACAAAGCCTTCTTTATTTTGCTGGGTGGTCTTGCTATTCATCGTTGTTCTATTCTTATAGCCTGCAGCCTGAATGGGAGGTCTTATCTGCCTTTGTATTTGCTCGTTGTGTGGTCATCTATAAGAATACGTCACACCAACAGCAGTTTACTTACTATATTTACAGCTGATGTTGATTTCTACGTGCAGAACGGATGGGGGGGGGGGGATCGGCCAACTTTGATGGACCACCCAGCACGTTTCTAGTCCTATCTTTACTTATTTTTTTTTCATGGGCTAAAGCCTTCCATTAAATTTATATTCAAAATAATGTTTAAAGGAAGTATCAAGTTTAGCGTAAATACAAAAAAAAGTATTCGAACCGTGACTACGGGTAGCCGAATTATTTTTTTTTTCTGCTAAGCCTTAATGCACATTATGCCAAACCCCACTAATCTGGCCCACACGTCATATAATTGCCCTACAGCGCAGTTTACTCTACTCGACTAAATGTTTTAGGTTAACATAAATGTTTGTAATAAGCACTTCTTTGGGTTAAGAAAAGAAAAGCAAATAGTTTTAAGAGAATAAGTTTAGCAGCTAATGCAATTTCCTGTAGGAATTGCTTAGATGATGAATGTTCTATGTTCAATAAGCCAGACAAGGAACATCTTTATTCCTCTTGTAGTAAATAAACCAAAGACCAGCCTCGAGAAAACGCTGTGTGTGGTCGAGTGTTTATCCGATTTGTCTGTCCAAATTCTTTTCTAGAAGTTTATTTTCTCTTTCAATCTGGCTACGGTATTTGTGTAATGGAAACTTTTCTAATATTATCTGTTTAAATATTTGTTTATTTAACAACAGTTTTCGAGATTAACCACATTTTTTTTTCAAAGGGAACAATATTTTAGTTTAATTTGGAAGTGTTGTAATAGTTTTGAAATAGAGCTTTATGATTTAACCGAAACCTACTTATCACGTTCATTACAACTAAGGATTACTAGTTAGAGACGTTAGACTAGAAGACTTTTGTGAGCACCTACCTGATTACTAATAACTATAGTATGTTTCAAAACCTAGACTGTATCGACTCACTTTGGCACGCTGTCCCAAAAAATTACCTTTATACAGGTTTTGACATGCCCATTTTTCTATTATTGATGGCAAGTTTTGGAACACCGCGCTTCTATTACATGCGGATGATGCAGTCTAGATATTGAAAGAGATTATAAAAGTATTTTAGTTTTGTTTTATCTTCCTTTTTTGGTTCTTTATTCTATTTCTCGCTCTGTTTGTCTGGTGTTCTCAGTGGTTTCGAGTCTTTCGTCAACATGATATTTTCTATAACAAAATGCAATAAACATGTCGCCGTCTGGATTTTCGAGCCCCCGCAATCCCCATAAAATCATGAACAAATCATTGTAAATGGTAAAAGGTAGCTGAGAATGTTGTGCATTAATCCACATTAACTGTAACTGTAGTATTGTTACAGGATGCACAGCTGATTCTATCAATATAGATTAATTATTATCTTTAGAAAATAACATTTAACCGCCTAAATACAGACTCGATTAAGCCCTCAAACCGCTGAATACATATAATAATGAAAGAACCTGTTACTTTTATTCCATCAGCACTGAAAACCCTTTTCTAGTCTTTATAGTCTCATGCAAACCTTTGTTCCTTGTTTAGTGATTTTTAGGAAATATATATATAGTCTACGGACAAGTCTCATGTAGTTTAAAGGTCTATTTATTATAAGGCGAGCGCACAATTATATCCGTTGCTTGTATATTTTCTTTCGATTTCCGCGCT
>JAQGAV010002862.1:0-14080 GCA_034691345.1 Phasmarhabditis papillosa
AAATTGAGTTTTTGATACTCATGTACCCATAGTTCTGTTTCGGCCAGTTACGTTTCGGGGTAGTCCCGATATATGAAAGGTAATGGAAAATCGGTTGGTTGGGCAGTCTTTCTTTGAAAGTGCATTCTTTTTTAACACCCTTCCCAGGAGATTACGCTAAAAACCTTGATCTTCTAAAATAGAATATTTGAGCTAGGAAAGCACTTGCATGCAGTTACTATTGCTAGTGTCGACTGTATTTATGGGAACGATGTCCTATTTATTTTAACTGTTAAAACAACCTAAAAACATAACTAACTTAGTCTTATGTCAGGTTATAGGCAACTTGTGAAAGAGGCTCTTTTGAGGTTTTCTTCTTTGAAAATACCGTTTTACAGTTTCACAATATACCAAAGAACAACTTTAGTTCATGTTTCCAACTCTTCAACTCCAATGTTTCATTATATTCAGAATTGTCATTGCGTGACTATGGTACTTAGAAACCTCTATTTAGCAATGAATATATACTAAAGACAATACCGGCCTAAGTACTCTGGAGAGCTGCGGAATGAACTTCGCTGGGCCAGGGCCCCGAGGATAAAAATCAATAATTTAAAAAAAAGTTATATAGGAAGCATTGCTAATCGATATATGTGGGTAGTACTAATTTCTAGATGTTCTTTTTACTATAGACTGTCTTTTCGTTGGTCAATTACCATAAAGTTCATTCAAATCTATATTTTGATTGCTTTTTACCCTTTCATTACAATACAAGCATGCCATGGTCATTATATATGCAACTGAGACGGTTATAAAGCTTTCAGATTATTAGGCTATTACAATAAATTTTGTTTCCCCATATAATCAATAAAACAAGATACATAGAAAGAACATTTATTCGTGATATCTACTCATGTCCTATTGAGGAGCAGGTGGTGCTTCCTCCTTATTCTCTGCCTTCGGTTCGGTCTTCTCCTTGTCATCCTTTTCTTTAGTTTCTTCTGCTGGCGGCTTCTCAGACTTCGGCTCTTCGGCTGGGGCTGGAGTCTCCTTCTTTGGACTCGGCGCTTCTGCTGGCTTTTCATCGGCCTTCTTCGGACTGGCCGCTTCAATGGGTGGCTTCTCAGGCTCCGCCGGCTTCTCAACCTTTTTGAAACCCTAAATTAATAAATTAGCTACATTATTATCAGGGTCTATATCTATCCTTTAGAAATTCAAATTCTCGAATAAACTAACCGTGAATTGTTTGATAAACTCTTTATCCGCCTTGGCAATATCTGGCTTCACTGCTCCAGCCAGAACAGGACAGGGGCGGATCTTTCCAGTCTTGGGGGCCTCATGGCGCATTTGTTGAAAAGAGATCTAAAATATTTATTTTACATATGTTCTATCTCATTCAAGTTACCGTAAGATCGGCATCGAGACATACGACTGCCGCGGCATTGACAAATTGACCGCAATAGTTGGGTGCCGAGAAGACGGTGATGAGGCGACGTCCCTCCATAATTTCATAACCATCTTGAACAACCTACAATTCAGGTATTTACCTTGATACCAGAAGAAATTGTTACCTGATGAGCTCTGATGATGAGGTCAATTCCTAGAGTCTGACAGGCTTGCTGAACAACAGCCTTTCCAAACATGTAACTGACTCCTAAAAACAACCATATTTTGGCAATCTACACTCTAAATTCGTACCTCTAATGGAATGGTACCATGCATCTCCTTTATTGGTCGGATCAGACCAGAGCAGATCCATAAGAAGTCCTTTGTCAAGAGGTTCACATGGACGATCGATATCACTAATCACATCCAGAGAGGTGACCTCTGGCGATAGACCTCCGTGCATACAAAGCACCTAAGAAAAAGCTATTCGAATTTTATATTTAACACTGCAATATACCTTCTTGGAGATAAGACCCGCCATAGGCATTCGATTGAAGCAGGCCTGGAAGTCCCACCACATGCCAAGACCATATTTCATCTGGCATTCATTGACAAATCCATAGAGCTTGTTAATAGATGGAGTTTCGTGATTACCGCGGAGAAGATAAATTCGATCAGGGTAGCGCAGGTCCAGCGCCTAAATACCATTATGTATAACTAACACTAACTCTAAACTAGCCTCAATACCGCAGGGTCCTCTATCCACATAGTCGCCTAGGAACATCATCGTTCCTCGGGCAGACGACCAATAATATCGAACAGTTTATTTAAATCCTGTAAGTAGTACATCAGGATTGGAGCGTTAACTATATAGCGTACGTGGAATTGGGCATGAATGTCGCCCACCATTTTGATAGGTGCTTCGGCCTCAACCAGAATGCGTTCGGACATAAAGGGAGCAGATGCCTAAAGTAATTAGTCCTTACGCCACCTAAACGCCACGATAATGCCTCGAATCATCGCGTGCCACTGGCGCCCAGTTTCCTGAGAATAAAAGTTTTTTTGCAATCGCGCTAGATTTCTACCATGCCAAAAACTAAATGAACACTTTCGCACATAAAATTGAAACTGTGTAAGGGCAACTGAAGAATTCAACTAAGAATGTCAAGAACAGTCCTCCGGGTATACCCGAAGCAAGGTTTTTGAAGGTAGGGATCTCTGCCTCGGGTAAACCCGAAGCCAGGTTTTTAAAGGTAAGGATCTCTGTTTACCAACATAAATGGACAACACCGGTCCCATTACATTGACTCTAACTCTTTAGCAGGGTTACCAAGGTGGCCTGGCCTGAGGACCATTTGGACCCAGAAACCATAATCTTTAGCACTGAACTATCAATTTCCCTACTTATATTAATTGCTCAGTTTCAAATTAACCGATCCTTGAGTGCGCCACTGTTCGTCAGCGCTCATAAATATTATGACAACTACATTCATTGGGTTCCAGTAGATACTTGTTAGAATATTTCAAACATTTTAAAAGTTAATTTCGTCCAGTATGAGTTGCTACGTTAGACATAGTCATTGTTTGCTAACTACTTTTTATTGTCTTACCACAGCTGCTACACTTTTACCTTACCAACAAGTGATTCATTCAGTTTTTTCATATTTTGGCTGCGTTCTATCGGCGTTTATTTTCCATTTCTTTATAGCTTCTAGCGTCTGTTCAGTGAGCAAGCTGTACAACTTGGTTATCAGTTCAAAAGTATTTAATAGGGGCGGAAGCAGCAGCAAACGTGTCTTATCACTATACAACTGACCTCCAAATAGCCAGATTCGAATGTTTCAGGCAATCATTTAAAGCTTTTAACAGTTCTTAAATTGTATCCACAAGTACTTGCATATTTGGGTTCTATAGTTTGTTTATATCTAGGGTCGGGTATGATAGTAGCTTACGACCAACATGGGGGCCGAACCGGGAACCTTGTAGAGCGAGGTTCGCCGAATATTGACAAGAACTGAGTAGGAGTGGTCAGGAGCAACCCAGTCCAGTGCTTGCTGGACGGTTGGGGGAGCCATCCCTTGAATTATATCCTCCTTGGTGTATGGCCTCTGTCTCATATGGAACCTCGACTTTAGAGGGGAGGCAAGTTAGAACTGCTAGGTTCTAAGTTCATAATAACCCTACACCGACCAAGCCTCTGGTAGCTTAGTGGTTAGAGCACTCTTCCGGTGAACGAAAGGTGCGGGTTCGAGTCCCGCCCAAGGCATTTTTCCGAAACGTTCCTCTGTCATTTGGGATTATCATATCCAACAAATCGCTTGCAGCTAAAGGTCTATTTATTATAATGCGACCGCACAATTATATCGGTTACTTGTGCATTCTGCCCACTATAGACTATAGTCTATATATAGTCTAGGTTTTAAAACGGTCCATATATATAGTCTGAGAGGCCGTGCCATCTGGGTATTTCAACAGAAACTAGTGTATTTTACGAGATGAGCAAGCTAAATATATAACACCGATTGTTTAATTCCGAATTGTACAATAGATATAATTTTGCTTACTAACCTCCGTTATCGGCGATGTTTTCTCCTTGTGTTTGATTTCCATTTACACAATTAGGAGTGTATTGATTAGCGTTAAGTGGACAGAATCCACCGTATTCTGAATAATAATTATATTATAAGTTTGTATTAACAATTGAAAAAGGCTTATTTAGTTAAACCGACTGTTTGTTGCACAAACATGTAGTTATAGTCTATCTCAAGACCCAGGTTTATAGTGCGGTATCACTAGCGGGCATTCATTTTATATAATACTGCGCCCCTTTCGTGATACCGCGCTGGAAACCTAGTTCTTGAGATGGACTATATGAATATTCCGAAAGGAACCACAAAAATATGCTATTTAAACTTTAGTGAGCAATTTACAAACTTATTAAACTGTTGTAATTCTTCTAAGCTCACCTTCAATGACACAGTCTGCCATTTGTTGGAATCCTGCTTTACTTGATGGATCATTCATCCATGTCTTAAGATCACCGGTACCGTCCCATTGTACACCTTCATCATCGAATCCGTGAGTAAGCTCGTGGCCTGGAAATGCATTGATTAGCCAAAAAAAATAAACTTGGAATTACTTTTATAAAAAATGACTGTATCGTTTTATTGAGGGGGTATAAGCGCATTCGTTTGAAGATTTCGAATTCCATTTTGTGGTTTTCAAATTTTGGATATAGCTTTTTGTAATTCTTAAAGATTTTGTTTCCTATTAACTAACCAGATACGACTCCTAGACCTCCGTAGTTAAGTGAAGCTGGCCATTGAGGATGATAGTATGGAGGTACAAGAATACCCGCAGGGAAGGTAATGGAGTTCAATTCGGGCTAAAATATAAAGATATGTGGGCTTATTTTTAGCTAAGATAAGTCCGCAGTGGAGATAGAAGGTTCGGCTTGTTCACGAAACAGAGGATGCCGGTTACGAGCCTATTGTGTCTCAAACTGTGCTGCGCACTTTTAGCTATCCCAGCAGTTCATATAGTCGGATTCAAAAGTAATACGGCCTATCAAGTTTGCATGTTTCAGTTTCAATAAGTGACCGGTAGGTTGCAGGAGTGTTGCAATATTTTTGTCTGAATGTGAGTCCGGCAGTGCGAATCAAGTTTTCAATCTACTAATATTGCCAGCAGGCGCACTGTTAAAAATAACGAAATACGCAGCTTACACGGCGGTATTTCTTTTGAATAATATTATGTCTAGTCTGCATTGATTTTCAAAGAACTTTTGCCCCTTTTTAAGAAATAGCTCTGTTTTTTTATTGAATAATATAGAATTATTACATTGTTAGTTTAATTATACTATTTGTAATTCCTTACTTGATACCATGCATTAACAGTAGCTGGTTGTCCAAGGAAGTCGTATCTATCTGTCTTAGCAAAGCTCAATTGGTTGTACTGCAGATATAGGTTGAATCTAAAGTAATGCTATAGGAGCAAATTGTGATCAGCCAAACTATTATAATATCAAAAAATTCTTTTCTGGGTTGCCGAAGCTAATATTCTTTTAGTCTTTTACATGTCTTTAGTACCAAGAAGTTAAATTATTTCTATTATTATTCTTTTTATTTTTTAATGTTCTTTCTTGCTACAATAGTATAGATCACTTACTGAATAAGTTTATCCCACATATCGTAATAGTTGTCAGTGTCTGCGAACTTAAGGGCATCATAATATGCATCCAAAGTAGTGTCATTGGCAATGAAGTCAGGATAAGCAATGTTTCTGACTGAAACAAATAAGAAAGTTACAATCACTAGGATTACTTGTGTTTTAGGTCTTGAGTTGATCATATTTAGTGGATTTTATTGATTTGTTGTAAAATGCACCACCCACCTAGGTTAGTTGTCTTGGCTAGTGCATTCTGCTTATCAGCATCGGCCATCCAGTCCAGTTGTTCAAGCATTCCTTGGAAGGAATTAATAACATTCTTAGCAAGACCACCAACGTTGCTGAAACAAATATTAATATTAATGTGCATCGAATGACGGTATGTTCACGTTTCGAGTTGTTAGATCAGATCACCTACTAAAACACGCTTTTTCAAGAGTAAAGGGGCCGTCTTTTGCTTTTTTATGAGAAAGTTGCCTATTTTCAGTTGTGTAATGCGCCTTCAAATTTTTTAACCGGCCTCTTTACTATTGAATTCGACCATAGTAACAAGGCTTCTTCAGCCAAATTGCGGTCTTTTGGCTCCCATTTGTATTAGAGCACGTTTGCCGCTAAAGAGAAACTATAAAAAACGGCGCGATAGCTCATCTTAAGCACCCAGAACGATAGTGGGTGATCAAGGCTTACTATACTATTTATTAGAAAGCCAAATTATATCAAAAAGTAAAGTATTTTATTCAGGATTTATAGTCAGCAAAATATAAATATGTAGAGTCGCGCTCTAATGCTAACTTTAGGGAGCCAAATGTCACTAAACCTCTTCAATCTACTAGGTTTCCTTCATAATACTTACGCTCTAATGGCTGCTCTTGATTCTGGAGTTGGGTACTGATTATCAATGAATATTCTTCCAGTTGAGAATTGCATAAGACCATTGGCCATACTCATACATCCTTTTTGTGAAGAGGTTACAGCGGCAAGTCTTCTTCTAGGTAGCTTTCTGCTACGATCAAGACCCAGATGGAAGGTTCCCTCTTCCTCCTGAAACCAAGAATTGCTGAATTAGGAGTTTCGTTTATTCTGAAGTTCGGCAATACAAAATAAAACTTTTTTATTCTTGTACACGTCGATAATATGTCGGGCATAATGGCTAAAGCTTGTTTTTTATAAATTGTTCATGACTTTTGATGTTTTTACTTTAAAATTTAGCTGCTAGTAACTTTTTTCTATAACTTATATAGACTATAAGAGATATGAATCTTACATCAATGCGTTCAATGGAGCTGTAAGTAGGTAGATATTGGGAGTTATCTAGCAGAAGTCTCATATAAAGATAATTAACAATGTTCTGTGGAGTCATATCAACTGGAGCAGCTGCCATATAATCATTGTTCAATTGTTGGATCATATCAAGCTAAATTAGTAGAGTTTTGTTTTACCCTAGTTTATCAAGAATCTTATAAAATATACTTATTTATAAATGCCTCTAGTCACATTATAACAACAAAAGTTAACTTGGACTGGTTTTCGAAAAAAGTCTGGCAAAGTTCGAAGTATGAGCTTGTTCTGAGCTAATAAACCTACCTCCATAACAGGGAAGGTATATGCTACATCCATGACTTTAGCGGATGAAGCTGGTACTTGTTTTACGAAGGTAGGCCAGTCAATGAATGGATACATTGTGTTCAGTTCAGCAGCAGTCTTGGGATTCCAAGAACGTTCATATTGACGGCGAATGCTGTCAGAAGAACTAAAAGAATCCAAGTTTTCTTTTTTCAAATGTACGCAATTAAATTTTAGTCCACATCGGCCAATCTACCGTTTCCCAAAACATAAGATTTAGCTGTGGACAATATACGGAGAGTTATTAAGAAATTTTCTAACTATTATATTAGCTAAAGACGAGCAAAGGTGAAAAGTTTATTTCAAAAGAAATTTGTAAAGTTCCCAATCTAATAGAATAAAAAAACTCTACTATAGTCAGCGCCAAGAGTAATTATTGAGTGTAAAGAATTCAACGCTCGTCGAAGCCCCTTGTGCGAGCACCGTGCCAGCATCTGGCGGCTACTTTCCGTTCTATATTGTACTTTGCAAGTAAGCGCGTGCAATTTGCCTGCAGGTGCGGTGTTAAAAATCCTAAACATACGCAAGTGACACTCCATTATTACTCTCGGAGATGAATATACTTTAATAGAAAATACTAACAATTTATCAAAATTTGGAAAAAAGGCACTTCTATAAAATGAGCCCACCTGTATTTATAAGCGAGAACCTGTTCAAAATCAATGAGTTTAGAAACTCTTGTTTGGAGGTCATCTGGTTGAGGAATACCCTAATATATTAAATAGATATCTTGATTTACAATAGATTCTGTACCTGTTCAATACAATATTGCTGAATTGTTGCTGTTGTACTGGCAACATAGCCGGCCTTTATGGTTGCGTAAGCGTCTGGTTGGTAATAGGTCTTACTGTAAATAAATGCATAATTAGGCTAGAATTAGAAACATAAGGAATCATTTGCGTCTTATAGTATTCCGAAAACTGAAGGCTAGAGAGAATCAACAGCTGCTTTGGCCCGGGACCACCAGAATTCCAAGACATATTTTGTGAATCTCGTTCTCATGCCGGTAAAAACTGTGAATAAGCATAGGGCCGCCCCTGCCGGTCTTTTCGCATCCGCGTCAACGGCAAAATGTAGTCTTTTTGTATCTAACTCTTTAGCTACAGTAACCTTACCTCATCTCAACTGAGTTTTGATCAATAAACATAAGATATCCCTGTGTATTGTCCTTCCAGTTAGTATCAACCATCGGTGTTATTACAGTATCAACTCCTTGTGTAAAGGAAAGATAAGCTAAGGCATTAGCTAATTGAGCAGGAGTTGGTTTAGTCACAGCATTGTTTGTAACCAGTTGCCAAGTGTTACCGATCTTAGCTTGAAGGGCGTCCATCTATAAGAAAAGCTATAATATTGATTCTTCGATGGGAAAGATATAGTTGAATTCAAAGGCAAGAAGGTCGTGTTATAAATTTCAGGCATATTTTTGCACTGCAATCCTTTGCCCTAAAAGTTTGCTTAATACAAAAGTTCCGCATAAAAATACGCAGAAGATACGGATTCTTTTGAACAGTAATATCCTAATTTCAAAACAGATTACTTAAACATTTCTAAGTAACGCTTTGGAATAAATTAAGCAAAAACTATTTCGTCATTATAAATATAAATTTCTATCTCCATATTCTATATAAACTACCTTAATCTTCATGTAATTCTTCTGTACAAGAGTTGCATTATTGCTGGTTGGGTCAGAAGATAGCTTTACACAGGCATCGAAGAACTGCTTCTCCTTTGTCAGAGCTTTAGATCCCTATAAATTATATTTTATATTAGAATAATTGTCAAATTATCTTATCGATCCTATTGTAAGCTTGAATTTAACAAAAATAGCTACTCTTTCGAAATAACAAGTTTGTATATGAATATGTTCTGATATAGTTTCGTACTAACTACTTGAACTCTAATCCTTAACCTTTATTCTAACAAACCTTAACGGTATCCTGGTAGTCTGGAGATGTGAACTTATTAACCATAGTAACCAAATTATTAGCATCGGCGAAATGGAAAGATACCTAAAGAAAGTAATGATTAAGATTTCAAGAAATAAAATAGAAATCCATTCAAAAAACTTTCAGAAATACAGAAAACCACCGGGCCGGCTCAGTCATTATTCTTCAAAAGAGAGTCTATACATTGATTACGGAAGATTCCCAACACCGAAATAAATTATCACTTAGTACTCACAGCGGCTCCATAGCCTAATGGTTAGTGAGTCGGTCTATGAATCCGTGAGGATGAGAGGCTGTGTGTTCAATCCCTCCCCCGTCCCAACCCGGATATGGCCCCGTGGGATGTAGGCCTAAAACCGATCGGGATCCACTGATGCAAATAAATAGAATTTTGACTAATGGATAGAAGGCCAGGACGCTCCGTCATATATTCACTAGTGTTACGATCCAAGAAATAAATTACTGATGTAATTTACTGATGATGATGATACTGTGATTCAAATATTGATATCGGAATAAAATACTATTTTTAAATTACTCACAGCAGATTGATTGTAGTTTCCACAAGAATAAGTCCAGAAGTCATTACATGGATCAGCTTGGAAGTTAACTGATGCTTGGTAGTAAGACAGAGCTTGGTTAAATGCATTATATTGGTCCAAGTTAGTTGGTACGGCCTGTGGGTTAACGGCTACATTAATGTCGTTAGCGGCAACAACCGGTTCTCCGTAGCCTAAAAAATAGATTCTTCAGAAGTTTTTAGAATTATTCCGTTAACGTAGTTTTTTGTATCTTTAGCTTGTTGTATTTTGCAAATATAATGAGTATTGTATTTGTTAAGATATTAATATTTCATTATATAAGGTGTAGAATCCCTTATAGTTTATAGCGCAACTCTTATCGGGAGCACGGGATGATATAGTCGGCGGATTAATCACTTGCAGCTAAAGGTCTATTAAATTTAAATTAGATCATATAATTGCTCTTATTGCTCTAATAAATTTGCAGTTCGCACAGTAGCCCCTTGCAAGCGATTAGCAGCTGAGCTATAATACGAAAATGAAGGACTTTCAGAAAATCGAACATTTAAAACGGAACTAGGTGATTGCATAATTTTTACTTTGTCGGATCTATTTTAATATTATTAAGGATCATATGCCACCTTGGCTATTTTTACCCCGGACATCCGCTCGAGGCTCTGGAAACACTTATACAATTCAGCTAACTTACTGGTGCTAATATCGGATACCCATACATCACAATGATTATCAGGAGTATAAGGAGCGTTAGCAGGACAGTTAAAGGCATCTTTGAAGGCGGGGAAATTCTATAATGTATGTATGTATTGTCACACTACTTTTATTCGAAACAAACAATATGTTTTGTTAAATGAAATTTAGTTTATTCTGCGCAGTTAATTTTATTGGGCCGATGCCAAAATAAGTACGTTGACTTTGACGGTGACGGTGACGGCGTGTTTATGAACAAGCCTTTAGTGTATCTTTTCCCGATTTAAGATTTCAAAAGTGTATAGTTTCTTTTCTATTCTACAATTACTTTGTAAATCATATAAAAACACCAAATTAGTGTAATTTCTAAATATACAAGCAGTAGATTACCTGGATAGTTCCCCATACTCTGTACTTAGATGGAGAGTGTACATCCACAAGAATTTGACGTTCTTCGGCTGCAGGAGATGGGGGGTACTGGCACCAAACCTACAATTATTGGTTAACATCTAGTCGAGTTATTTTTTCGAATGTGTTCTGTTAATCATTATTATAGTACTTGCTAACTACATATATATTTTAATATGTAAAGTCTTGAATTTTTATGTGGTCTGCAAAATAGGTGTACATTATCGCACAAATGCCCGTTTCAACTGCCGCAAACTACAGTAGATCCTGCAAATCGCCGAGCCGCCGCCCAAAATTCGAATATCGAACGAGGCAGCCAGGATGACGTGTTTTTAGTTCGTTGTCTAACTTGTTATGTGTCGCTTCGGTGACCCCAAACTTTTAGGTATATAGATTCTTCTCTTTTTATAATTCATGTTTTATGTATAAATTTCGCTAGTACATGAATATTCCTAAGTTTACTTCAATATCTGCTACGCTTACTTGAGCAAATCCGAGGAAGAAGAGTTGGTCAGATGTGAATCCTTGTAGAAGATTGTCAGGCAGAGCTGGGTCTGGTCCATTTAGGTTAATGTAGTTTTTGTATGCACGGAAGGCCGAGTGAATACCTTAAATAAAAAGATGAAAACTACTTTTTACTCTACTATAGGATATCGAAAGAAATTCATATTTTGTAAAAATTTATAGGGTCTATTTATCATTATAAAATTGAATGGAAGACCATCTGCTTTCTTAGAATTCAATTTAAAACTTTAAAAAACCGGTTCAGTTGGGTCCGCGACTTCTATAAACCTTTTCTAGCGTCTTAAATTTCAAAAGTTTCCGAAGAAGATGTCAAACCCGGTTTACTTTTTCTGAGAAAAAGTACATTTAGTTCAAAAAGAGACAGAATCCTTTAACCCGTCAGAGTGAAAGCTGACCTCCATTATCGGCAATGTTTTCTCCTTGAGTCTGTGCTCCATCAACACAAGCTCCTTTACCATAGACAGTCTTGTTTAAAGGACAGAAGTCACTGTATTCTTGTACTACACAACCAGCCATATCGGTAAAAGAAGATAGAGACATATCGTCCATCCAACTAAAATAACTAATATTAAGGAACTTTATAACTTTGTTACTCAATTATATATTGTAAATTAACATTATATATTATCAATTTATCAATTATATATTGTATATTAACAGATATGCCTACATATATTCATCTATACGCAATAAGGAATTGTCTGGTTCGAGAGTAATAATGGAGTGTTAAAAAAGAATTTCATTGAAAATGACTCTAAAGGTATTCGAAAACCGAAAATATACGCAAAATTTCCTTAAACTACGCAAGTAACACTCCATTATTCATCTTAAATCACACTACATGTGCCTTTGTACTTTTAAGGTATAATGATAACCCAATTTTAGCAGTTGCGAATTATAAGCTGTTGCAAAAATTAGTTTTTTGCCGCGGTACCACGAAGGACAGTGGTGTTGAATAAAATTGAAAAATACTGTAATAGAAAGGCCGATTAATCAACCGATTTGCAATTCATTTTTATGTAACACCTCTGTCCTTCTAGATACGGTACTGGTCTTTCTATAGACTATATTTAAACCTACCCATTAAGAACTCCGGTTCCATCCCATTGTACTCCTTGATCATCGAATCCATGAGTAAGTTCGTGTCCGGCAATTACTCCCATAGCTCCGAAGTTAACTGCAGCTGGCCAGTTAGGATCATAGAAAGGTTGGCGGAGAATGGCAGCGGGGAAGGTAATCGAGTTAAGTTCGGGCTAAAACATTCATTTTCTAGAAAATATTTCTTAAAATTAAAAAAGCTGCAAATATTAAGAAGTTGTTCTTATACTAAAAAAGATTCGAGAATAATAATGCACTTTATACGTTTTGAAACACCGCACTTGCAGCCAAATTGAACGCGAATACTAGCAAAGTTAAATTTTGCACGGTGAGGATGCGCCAGAAGCTCGAAAAAGGGCTAAGACTGTCGTCAAAACTGTGTGAGCCCTTTTTGAGAGCTTCTGGCACAGTCTCAGTGTGAAAAATTCTCTTTTTACTTTAACCTCCATTTATTTTGTTAGATGTTACTATATATCACTGGGGTTTCTCACCTGATACCATGCATTTGTAGTTCCTGGTGGTCCATTGAAGTCAGTTCTAACGGCGCCTCCTATTTTACTTAAAGGTTGCCACATATTAAAGAGATTAAACTGATTTGCTTTAAGCCAACAGGTTATATAGTCATCTCCATCAGCAATTGTAAGGTTCTGAAAGGAAAATATAAGTACAATCTAACGATTAAGTTAAAATATCTGAAGCTTATATTACAACATTGTAGTGTGTTGCGAGATCTAGAAAACAGATTATATAAGCATCTAATATAATTAATGTTAAATTAAATAACCGTATGGTAAGTTGTGAGCTGAACATCATCGGCAACAAAGTCTGGATAGGCAATATTCTTGACAAGATTCTCAATCTTATTATAAGCTCCTTTCTTAGAAGAAGGAGTCATCCAACTGAGCTGATCAATCATGGATCGGAATCCTATAAAACAAAATCTAGTATTACAACACATATAATCACTCATTTTTTAGAAGTCCCGAGCTTATAGCTTTATGCTATAATTACCTCGTTGTCAAGTTTTCCTTTAAATTTATTTTACAAAATAGGATGGGTATTTGGCCAAATTACTTAGTGTTAGACAAAAGCCTTCGACAAAGCTCTGCCTTACTATAGTCTATAACAAA
The DNA here is from genome assembly GCA_034691345.1 of Phasmarhabditis papillosa. Taxonomy (NCBI): domain Eukaryota; kingdom Metazoa; phylum Nematoda; class Chromadorea; order Rhabditida; family Rhabditidae; genus Pellioditis; species Pellioditis papillosa. Next base: position 13,492 of record JAQGAV010002862.1, read on the forward strand.
TAATAGACCTCAGAGAGCCGTGGTATACATTGGCTTTCGCAATTGCGTATTTGTCTTTTTCTGAATATGATACAAAATAAAACTAGTACAATAATACTTTTGGAAAACAAACCAATAATTACGTATCGAACTATATAATGGAAGTTTCATTTTGCTACAGAACGAGCGATTTTTGGGATTTTTGGAGCGACAACACCGCTCACTGCAGTCTTTTTTTGCTATGACTATATCAAGCATCAATTAATTTCCAAGCTGAGCATGGAATGACTTCTGGCTGGTTAACTTCACCGTTTACCCACCAAAGCCACCTTTCCCCCAAAATTAATGTGCAAACTAACCAATAAGGATGCTGCTGGCAACCTTGGCTACATTATTTCTAATATCGTCTCTAGATCCTGGAGTTGGATAGATCTTATCAATGAAAATACGGGCATTTGCGTACTAAAATAGTTTATTATAAAAGTCTTGAGTTATATAATCTACCTGTAATACATCAACAGTTTCTGCAGCACAGTTAATTATTGCATACAAAATTGGAAATTTCGAAAAGACCATCTCGGTCCGCAGGCTGACGTTTTGAAAGTAAAGT
>JAQGAV010002863.1:0-14078 GCA_034691345.1 Phasmarhabditis papillosa
CTATACTTATGCAACGCACTGTATTCTGTCTTGAAATAGATTGCATCGTGCCGGTCTTACTCGATGCCCGCTGTTAGAAAAATTTGCCTTCAATAAGTGACATGATGCGCCAAGGAGGAAAAATCAAATAAGGGACTGTGCCCCTTTTACAATGGGGCACAGTCTGATACAAAATATAATAACCAAATGTATTTTAGAACGGTGAAGACAAAAATAATAACTGTGATTCGGATCAGGCTAACGGTCGTTCATCATCTCATTCTGCAAGAGTGGCCGCCAGGTGCTAACACAGTGCTCGCAAAAGGGCTCAGGCGATCGTTGGATTCTTTACACTCCATCATTACTCTTGGCGCTGACTATAGTTTGCTGGACGCAGATTCTAAAGAATTGTAGGCAGATTGCCGTTTAGCATCCTCGAAATCATGAAATTACCCTCAGTCATCAACATGAAGCCCAAAATAAGAAAGCCTGTATTTAGGGTCTCTTGAGGACTCTTACCTATTGCTTGCAGGGCCGGCCGCACTGGGCAGTGAACGGCACATTCTGGTAGAGTAATACATTATAAAGAGAAATACAATTGATAGAGGCGAAAGGAGCAATAAGTCCATTCACAACATGATGCAATTGTCTTTAAAATATAAGGTATTTGAAAGACGATTGGTTTAAAAAGAAAGATTAATAAATATATGAAAAAAAGCTTTATATTAGTTGAGAAAGCAAATAAAACAACAGGTTCGCTGGAAGGGGTTGAAATTTTGTGTAGGGAGGAAATTTAAAGAAGATATAGTCGGATTCAAAAGTAATGAAGCGGTGTAGGATGTGCATTCTACGCGCGTGATATCAGCAGATTACAAACTTGCTTTCGCTCTGTCTTAATATTGCAACACTCCTGCAAACCTAATTTTTATTAACACGGCCGTATTACTTTTCAATCCGACTATAAGCTGGTTTTGAGGGAAAATATGAAAATTTCCAGCCAAGATTTTCGAATACCCCCAAGAAGTGAAATATTTTATGATTACAAATAAAGTTTCAGTTCTAAGGGCTGAGTTGGCCGTGTCACTCTCTGTGGATCATCGAATCGCGTGCGATTCTTCCAGTAGCGGATGTTACACAAAGGAGCCAAATACATTGAACAGACAAATTGATGAGACCAAAGCGCATGCTTTAAAGGAAGAAAAGAGGGTTTAAAGTAGTTCTAGTCAGGAGTTAGTCACGCAGTCAAAGTCAAACTTTTCAAAGAAGACTAAAACATTATATCATCAAGATGGATGGATCATAAATATTTTCAGAAAGTTACTTAATGTTGGAAGAGAAAAATAAAGATTAAATTATTATAAGAACGTGGATATCCAAATAATCATATAACTTCCTTAGAGACTGAGAGAGAGAGTAATGAAAGATAATGAAATCTATTTTTTGTTTTATGATTATATTATATTTTTGCTCCTATTATAGGGTCAGGTATCTTGACGACCGAAAAAATCAAAAATGAAAATGGTATCCTTGATACCTGCTCCTATTACAGAGTTTTACATAACAGCTACAATTTTTGCTCTTGGAAACAGTACAACATAAACTTTTTAACATAAAAATGTATATCCAGAGTTTTATTTAAAAAAGAGCATAGTTTCTTCTCTTAACACATAAAATGAGTGCTAGTGTGAAAGAAAAGCTAAATCGATAGCTGATCCAACAGGTCATTAGGAGGACAAAAGATAAATGTAGTTGGATAACTACGGGGAGATTGCCAGGAGGTGCTTGTCCCCTTTGCAGGTCGGATTGGACAAGTTCTCTAATTCTCTAAGTCTGTGTTTGTTACCTTCTGTTCACACTATTCATCAATTGATAAAAAACACTTTTTCCTTTTTCTTTTCCTGCAGAAAAGGGTCGGATTCGCAGAAAGAGAACTGATAAGTAAGCACCTGTTAGAGAACTGAGGTTTTAGCAAAAGTGGGCTGAGTCTAGTCCAAACGGTGATTTGAAAGATTGAACTTATCCGTGCAATAACCATGTTTTAACGTTTTCTTGTTATTATTTTTAAGGGGATAAGCTCAGTAACTCAATCAGTACTGAATCCAACTATAATAAACAAGAAAATGCTAGAATTTAACCTAATCAAACAAAGGACTTCAGAAATAGGAAAACACATTCCATGCATAGCGAAAATGTCCTTTTCATAGAAACCCGTTTCATGTATACATTATACAGTCTCAGAAGAACTTTCAAGTATGAAGAATATTACTCTTATTTTGTTATCCTTAAGCCTTGTACTTACCACACAACTTGCTTCTTTGTGTTCCTCTTCCTAGCACTTATCTTTCAGTTTCTGCGTTTCTTATAAAAATAATCTCTACCGCACTCAGTAACCTATCTGTCACTTATAGTTTACACTATTGACAACCGTTTGAACCGTAATCATAACTTGAATAATGACTCAATACAATAATTTACTTCTAAGTTATTGATTTTTTCGCAATCAAGTATGATTCTTCAAGCATTTGCAAACCATTAACATATACCAAGCCTAACTTTATATATAAAGCTAAACTAATTAACCCCTGATATATACGGCGGACCAATCGCTTGCAGCTAAAGGACTAATAAATTCAAATTAGAGCATATATTTGCTCTAATAGCTTTAATAAACTCTTATAAATTTGCAGTTTGTACCGTAACCCCTTGCAAGCGTTTATTCCGCCAACTATTTATAGAAACTCCTCGAAGGCAGAACTTGCTGAAACAGAACTATATGGAAGACTATTGGATAATTTCCATTCCATATAGGTCTGTTTTTGACTTTTCTCCTTTCTGGTATCCCCGATATATGCATAATGTGTCTATATATACTAACCTTTCCGTACTATTAACGCTAGCAGAACTTTGACGACCGCTCTCTTGACGATTCACAGGGATGTGAGCAGCGTACCTAAATCAATTATTGAATTATTGGAAGGCGAATTGCAAGTGATGAAAACTGTTCATGCAGTTCGTTTCAAAGCGTCGACTGCTATGATTATTTATCCCGCGCTGGTGTAAATTGTGCCTTCAAATTGTTTATAAATTTCACAATGTTGCATCACCGTGGAATAACTAAAACAGCTTTGAAACAGACTATACATGTTAGAAGAATATTAAAATTTTGTCTTATTACCTTTCATGACGGGCATGGCCTGCCTTTTCTGCGACGGCATTGGTGAATTGGCTGGAAATAGAGGACATTCCGTCTATGGAGACTCGACGAGGAGAGGCCTCGTGAATCTAAAATAAATAATTTAGTTAACAATTAACCTTAAGTTTTATATAACTTATGAACTATTATGAAATAAACTAGCAAATCCTAGAAAACAGTTAAATTCAAATACAAAGTCTGAGCAGTAAATAATTCAATAAACTAACAAACTAAATTTTTGCAGTCATATTTGAAAACATTATTGTCGCTAGTTTTTCGACAGCGTTAGGTGTTGTTGTTTATGCTTTTTTGTTAAAGACACACAGTGCTCTCGAGTGGTCAAGCGGATATGATGAAGAAGTGGGTTAGTATAAGAGTCGGTAACTGATTTGAAGTGATTCTAAGAAAAGTACTTGAGTTATTGAATAACAAACGTGCGTAAAAATTATACTTTGAGACGAAAGGTCTTGAGATAGACTATAGTTAGGCGAACCACCTCTTTCCAGGATTCTGTTGCCGTCAAAAATAGCAGCCCGCTCCATAGTATCGGAGCTGTTTCGTATAAGACTATTCTTAGGGCGAAACGGGATAGTTCCATACAATTGTTTACTTCAAACTTTAGCGTTCTACCATTTAATGTATTGAAATAATATCTTGTATAAGTTAGTTCAACATAAAAAATTTTTTACTGAACAATTATAATTCCAAGATTACAGAATCTCCTTTTTAAATTATTTGAGGCGAAAAAATTGTTATAGTTTTCAATAAGGTTAAAACAAATTGAAAGTTCTTAAAAAAGCATATTTGTCATTCTAAAGCGAAGTTTGTAAGGAATATATAAATGAAGGTTAACATCTTCCAAGAAGAATAGTCCGCACATGTTTCTCACAACATTATGTTTTTAATAGTTTACATGGTCCAGCAGGAACATGGGCATGCAATATCTATACATAGTTCCGGTAAAATATAACAATATAACAATAGAGAAACAAATTGTTTTATTAAAACTGTGCAGAGGTCCCTAATTGTAAACAAAAATAAATATGATAAGAATGTTTGAAGCTTTTCCACAGCTAGGTAAACTCTTGAAAAAGTTAACAAAATTTGTTGGCTTTATTCCTAAGCCCATTTAATCTAAAAGTTGAGATAATCCATAAAAATAAGCCTGAAAACTCTTGTTTTGAGCTTTTTCTATAGAAAAAAGCGCTTTAAATCAAAACAAAGTGCTGTTAATCGCATTTATTTCAGTTTGCTGATCGGTGCGAGCCGTTGTCTAAATTAAATCAAAAGATGTGCGCAGACAAGAACAAATATTAAATAAAAGAGAATGAAATGATGTGAAAATCACAAAAAGAAAAATAGGAAAACTAAATTATTTTTGTAGATTTAAGTTAGTTACAATTATAATGTAAACATTTTGTTAACACTATTTCTGATACGATTAGTGCAGGAAAATGACATTTAAATATTTTGTTACAAAGCTTTTCCAATCAAAAATCATGGGATTTTTGCCAGGGCTGGGAATTTCACGGGCCGGCCGGGCCGCGGCCGAAAATTCGAAAAACCAGTCCATGGTCTTCAAGTTAGCATGTTGTATGACGTAATATTTCCAAATTCACTATCAAAAAAGCAAAGATAAAGCAGAAAAAATGAAGCAAAAAAGAAATCTTCTAACTGTTCCGAGTCTTTTGAATTTCTGAGACGGGATGTTGTTAAATGTCGCCGTTCCAGCTGCTGACAAAGCCTACTGCGCACCTATTAACAATAGTAAACACGGAGTTGCGTCATTAAGTTAAATAGATATTACAAACAGAGAAAAATATTACAATTATTAATATACTTAGAAATCTTCGTTAAGGCGCGGTAATAACCCATGCATAACTGGAATTGTTTAGTTTTGAATAATGTGGTAACTTTTTTCACATCTCTTACCAGAAACTCTAAAATGATTGATAGGTCACGCTTTAGCGATCTGATTTTGTACCATAAGTATGAATTAGCTAGTTGTTGTCATTTCTCTGTACAAAAGGTTTCCGTCATTCTTTCTGAGTTAGCCTTAGGTGATAAGAATTTTCGATATAATCGTCACATTAGGGTTAGGAATGGTTTTTAAAGTTAATATTTTAAAAGACTTGTTAAATTCTAAGCAAATCAAGGTTGAAATGTATAAAAAAACAAATGCCTACCCCTGGTTCTTGTGCATTTAAATTAGCCTTTCTTATAGCATTTGCCTGCATTTGTAATCTTTCTTCAAACGGCGTCTGTGGGGCTTCAAACTGAATAGGTTTAGCACACTGTAGACGGGCGTTCGACCTAAAAAATTGTATGCGATAAAATAATGAGATATTGTTGAGACAGAGGAGCTGTAACTCCAAATTCCAGCTTCCGAAGCCCGAAAACCCATTATTACCAAACGCCGCTTGATCTTGAAGGTGCGATCGGCGTGAAACATGCAAAACATTAACTCCAATATATGGTGTTTATTTAAAAAAACCGAAGACACAGATCTTCTTTTGTTTCCAAATCAATGTGTTATTAATTCTGCTTCACTCCGGAAACACCGTTCACCATTCAAAACTCAGGTTTTTCGGATCTTCATTACAAAAGTTGGTATTAGTTTCGGACTCCGTGTTCTAGTCTGGTGAACCTGTGAACCATTTTGGAATTTAGTTTAGAATCATTAAAAGGCGATTATTAATAAATCTTGTGTCTTACCTCATAAATGCTTGTGGAGTAGAATTAAAGTTATTATACTGTACAGGCACTTGTGCATCTAACATTCTTGTTGGTGTTGCACTACTCTCTATAGTATCCTGACTACCGAGTCGGGACCGAGAGGGTGCTGTGAAGAATGGTTGCTGGCTACGGGGACTATTCTCGAAAACACGAACTGAAAAAGAAGGATCAACATTCCATAGAAAAACTTTATTACAAGTTTTTTAGTAACTTTTTTAAGAATTTAAAAATACTTTGTATATAAAAATTATGAATAGTAGCGAGCATCACATTAGCATTATTTTTAAAGATTACTGAAAAATGGTAAGAACATCTTTATGCTTAATTACTGCTTGTATTTATAGATAGTTTCAATAGATTGAAACTGCTTTACATTATATTAAGCCATAGAAAACCTTAGAACATACCTGTACAGGGTGGTATTAACTCGCTAGTAGTTGAATAAGTCGGAGATGTACATCCGCTATTTACTTCATGAATTGGCTCAGAGTGAAGTCGCTCAAGACGACCGCGTTTTCTTAAATTAAACTATATTTGTTATGTTAAAAAATAGAATTTAGATGTTTGTAAAGTAGGAATAAAGGACAGTCCATTGGCGGGACGGGTAACCGGTAATTCCTGGTTACCCAAACCGCGCGCGACCCGAATCCGTACCCTAGTTGAAAACTAAATCAAACGGTTTCAATCAGCTTATAAAGTTTAAAAGCAGTATGAATAGGGTGTATTAAAACAACATTTGTTTGATTCAAAGATGACTGGAAGCTTCCCAAAGGTCATGGGAAATAATAATAAACAGCTCCCTATTGAATTACAATAATACTGACTAATAACTAAACATATTATCGAATAGAATAATTTTATAGTGTGATTCAAGACGAATAATGGAGTGCTACTTGCGTATTTTAAGGAAATTTTACGTATATTTCCCGTTTTCTAATACTTTCAGAGCCATTTTCAATTAGATTCTTTATTTAACACTCCATTATTACTCTTGAACAAGACTATAGTATGTACCAAGATCTAGAATTCTACCACAGTATCCTGGAGTAATGATTAGTTAGATTAAAATGAATGATTTATGAGAATGAATGTACATTTAAAGCAAAGTCTCTCAATTCAGTGGTTTTCCATTCTTCATACAGAATATACATAATAATATTATTAATAATTTAAATATATATATATATATAAGTTTTTATAAACTGCAATTGACCGTCGGTGTTTGTGACTTGCTTGCTCATGTCGCCTCTTATACATTACACTATAGCAGCCACAAGACCTAGTCAGCAGAAGCAAATGAAACTCAAAACCAATGGCCACCCTTGGCCTAAAACCAACAAAAGAGTATAAAATTGTGGAAAAGAAATATAAGTTAATGTATCATTTGAATTTCTATATCTTTTTATGTGATTGAAAACTCAACTTGTATTATTGAATACTTTTTTTAAATAAAAAGCTTGCTAAAGGTAAAACTAACAACTAATAAACTTTAATAATGTTTTGTTTTAAAATAGAATAATAACAATAATGTATCAGCGGCCTGTTAAAATGTAAACAACCAGGGATGACAAAATGTCGGCCGGTGGAGGCAAAATTGCCAGCCTTCTACTCAGATTTGTATTTGGCCAAGCATGACTCTCAGGTTATCTTTTAAGAAATTCAACAGAAAATTAATCACTCTTGAAAACTTTGTTTTCAAAATCAGGGAAACTATGTTGAAAATGTATTATTTTTAGAAAAAGTTTTGGAACATCATGCTTGGGTTGAAACTCTGTACGTGTATGTGAAAAAATGAATGTACTTTTGGAGAAAACGCATCAGGTTGACCGATTTTAGATTCATTTTTTATACCACTGCGCCCCGCTCGTGATACCTCGCTGGAAACGTAGGTTTCGAGATAGACTATACTTTTTTGAGAAATAAGTTTGTTGCAGTCTAGTAAAGGCAATTAGTTACAATGCACAAATTTTCTTAAACAAAAGTTGAAAAGATTGTAAACTATAAAAAAGTGTTACTTTTCACTGCTGGCCTATCGTAAATGTTATTATGGGACATTACGACTGCGCAAGTGCCACGGCAATAAATTGTGCTGTGTAAAGTGTTCATCATTTGTCAAAGAATAGAGATTTGTACAATATTTGAAAGAGGTAGCTCATTGGTATAAACTATATTATATTCTAAGGATTAACTGCCAACTTATCAACAAATTCAAGAACCTTTTTGTTTTGTATATTCTATTGATTACCAACTTACCGTCTAACGTAGTCCTCTAATATCGATCTATCAGGTAGAACTAGTCGAGTGGGGTCGTCTTCCTAAACAGAAAAGATTAAACAGAAAGTTTCTAGTCTTATATAAAAGATAAGGTGTTTGATTCCATCAATAGATATGTTGAAAAGTAGCACAAACTCATGCTACTAAGCTATTCGACTGAGGGAACAAACGGAATTTCGCAAAACCTCAGCCCGTGAAATTCTCACTTCCCTGTTATGTCTTAAGAAAAATATAGTTGATATATTGTAAACAAAAAATCAATACTATTTTATAATATTATAATGTTGCAAGCATGTTGTATATAGCAAGAGATGTTTGTAGTAACAAGAGAGATAATTACACAAAGAAAGAGAGCCACAAGAGATTGATGACAACCCGTAGAGAAGGATTTGTTCTTGGAATTCATGCAGAACACAAATAGTGAGATGGTATTTATCCCAATAAAGATAATACGGTCACTTTTGAACTCATTTCATTAAAACTTAAAGTTACTATATACTTATTTCTTCAGGGTTATTTTATACTTTCCACCAACTTTAAACTTTTCGTAATGATGTATTTTTAATCGCCTTCTCATTTATTTCGAATTTTACAATATGGCTATTTTACAAACACATGTTTTCTTTTTTGTAAGCAAATACTGTGTAGAAACGTTTCGTTCTGGTTGCATTGGTTTAGAAAATTGTTATTTTGTTTTTTAAGAAATCGAGTTTAAACCTACCATCTTCCATTCTAACTTAGGATCAGTTCCACGCATTTCGTCTAGCAGATCGGAAGCTCTTGTGGAATCGCGAGATACCGAACGGAAACTGTCCTAAAGCACAGTCTTTTGAATACAGTTAAGCAGAAATATTAAATGAGGAGAGATTGTGATCCTATAGTCGGCGGCTTAGGCTTATGCAAGGGTATACGGTACGAAATTTTATTGGAGCGCGACCTAGAAATGGCGCGCGAAAACGCGGGCTAGTCAAGAATGTAATGCACAACACCACATCTAACGTATTTCTCTGAAAACAATACTTTTTTTAGCGAATATTATTGTTATACGCTTTTTAAATTGAGCACTTACACCTTTAACTTGCATATACCTTGTCCGCGGACTATAAATGCTACATAATTATTACATTATTAATATAATTATAAGTTGTCTAAAACCTACATCTGGTATTGGCGTTAGCGGTAAAACTTCTCGCTTATCCATTTGATTTTGAAGTTCTGATAAACAAGGCCTAGAAACATTGTATAACATTGAAACAATCCTTGTTATGTTATAATAACTCTAATCCTATTTCTTCGGTTATTTAAAAGTTTTTGTTTTACTTTTGGCTTATGCTATAGTTTATAAATCTATACGAATGATCACAATATAATAAGAATATTCTACTAAATAAAAAAACTAAATAAATCTTTTATATAAATCTAGAAACTTTTTGTTTATACTTTTCTGTTTAGGAAGACAACCCCCTCGACTAGTTCTTAATGATAGATCGGTATTAGAGGATTACGTTAGACTGTAAGAAAACTCATAATTTTATTTGATAAGTTTATTTTATAAGGTATCAGTTTGCTTTATAATTAGTTTTTAAGAAAGTTTTTTAGTTTTTATAAACATTGTAAACCTACATTGACTTCCTCTCCCTCTTTACACGTAGCTTTGTTTTTTCTAGGTTTACTCCCATTTCTGGTGTGTCGACAATCACCTGTAATAGGTAGATGAATTAGGAGGAACTGGTTATATCAGGGGGGACACCCACGTGCCCCCACAAACATAATGTTGTTGTTTTCAATGAAATATTTTCGAGTTTCAGTCCAATCAGTTTGAAGTTTTAAAAATGATAAGTTATAAGGTGATCCTAGTAAATATTGGATACATTTAGTGAAGCCTTAGAGTGATGACGTCATATTTTATAATTTTACCTTTTTAAAGAAACTAAGACTACATTCCGTTTAATCAATCATACATTAACTATAACCCTCAGTTAAAATGTTAAGAAACATATTTTTCATCTTTCAGATATATTCGAGACGTTTTATATAGATCACGCGTAAAAAAAGAACTTATCTTTTAAAAACACTGGTACGGAGACGACCCCGCAGCCCCTCTAGTCTCACTTACTCCATACACACATCGCATAAAATGCGGAATATTCATAAAATCATCCAGTTTCATGGTTACATACTATTTAAAGAGTAAATTATATAATCAAGAGAAGAAAGCGCGAGAAAGGTTATATAAAAATGATGTTTTGTATTACGGAAATCGGTACTCCCAGAAAACAAAACTGCTAAAAACAGATCTCTCTTGAAGACGAATGCAAAATAGTTTTGTTTTTGATGATAGTTCATAAGACAATATGCTAAGATAGAAGATTACTAGAAACATATATAAGTTTACAAATACAGATAAAAAAGCTAATACTTTTAAAAACTTCGTGTAGCTTTGCTAGTAATCAGAAATTTAAAAAATTGTATTTAAGAAGAGAGCAGATGTGTATTTTAAGGTCCTCGTAAATAATAAACCACTCTATTTTATAATACTTGACAGTTATAATAAACGAATTAAACATGAGAATCAAAAATATTTTCATTAAAACTTGGAATATTCCACGAAAACTTAGCAAGGTTGCTCGTCATCACTCATGAGAACATTTAAAGGAATATCTTATCTATTGAGGGTAGAGAGATAATCTTATAACATTGTAACTAGTGAGAGACGCAGACAAAAGTAAAAAGCAAAAAGTAGTATTACAATAAGAACACATGCGACGGTAAAAGAGGATATGTCGATGGCACAAATGACGGATTCCAAAGAAAAACAAACAAAATATGTTTTTTTCTGTTTTCTAATAGTTATAATTGGTCCAAAAGTTCAAAAACAATGCGTACGCGATGTTTTAAATGATATAAAGGTCTATTTTTGAAATTTCCATTTAAAAATGTATAGCAAATGTAACCTAGCCCACGCAGTATTATATTCTAGAATAATCTAATATGGTTAGAAGGACGACCAGTATCATCAAACTAATAAACTATTTGTAATGACGAATATTTATCTTCCGTTCACTGCTTATAGCTTGAATCAAGATTAATAATGGCGGCAAGAGCTGGCACGGTGTTCCCAAAAAGGGTTCAGATAGAACCCCAACTCTTTACACTTTATTATTACTCTAACATACTATACTAGATCTAGAGTACTACTTAGTTAGTACTGTAGCCATAAGAACTTCTTGTAGGAACTCAATTAAAATGTCTCACCTGTGCTCCACATATATCTTGCTTGGCGCATATTTCCTTATCCATTTGCATAGTCTTTAGTGTTGTAGGTAGACAGCTTAGCGAGCTCGAAGATGTGATTTTACTAAAATAAAATATGTTTAATATCTTTAGATTAGTGTAATGAATATATCGTTTCTAAATAACTTTATTACATCTGATATTGGTTGGAATGATTTGCATTCCAGTATTGCTTCACAAAACTAGGGAAGTTATAGTCGGCGCACTAATCGCCTGCTGTTAAAGGTCTAATAAATTAAAAATATAGCCTATCTTTGCTCTGAATTTGCTCTAATTACTCTAATAAGCTCTAAAAAATTTGCAGTTTGTACCGTAACCTCTTGCAAACGATTAGTCCACCCACTATATTCCGTTTCAAAGAATACTGTTAAGTGTAACTTACGTCTTCGGTCTAAGAGTCTTAATTGTCCTTAATTGTTCTGTCTTTCTAGCAATACTCTTTGTTAATAGAGCTTCAGCTGGTTTCGGAATAGCTTTAAGATTTTCTTCTTTAACTACCGTAACTCTGAAAATATTTCATTAGGAACTAAACAAGCAATTTTTATAGGAATTAGAATTTGTACGATTTGGTATTTGTACGAAAAATATACAAATAGTATATAGAAACTATTTGTATATTTTTCGATGACATATCTTGGCTCACTAATATAAGCGATCAATGATATTTCAAGAAAATGTATATTAAATATTCTATAAAACTAGGGGAGCTATTTTCAATGAAAATAAAAATTAAGAATAAACTAAAGTATTCAATGTGAGAAGAGTTGAATATGCAAATTTCTAGTTGTATTTGTTGGAATAGCATCTACAAACAAGTGTTTCTGCACACCTCCTGAGAGAAAGCAAATAGAGCTGCGCCGAACGCGCAACAAGTGCGCAACGAACAGAAAGCCTAGCATTCTTTGCTTAGAGAACAATACAGTTGGAACTGTACTCACGGTAACAATAGGTTGAAAAAGAAGTATTGTTAAGCCCCTTTTGAACATATAAAAGATAGCTAGAGTGAACAACTTGTTCCAGAGTTTTTCAATGGGGAAATCGAATGTATATATAGTCCATCACAAGATCTAGGTTTCCAGCGCGGTGTCACAAGCGGGGCGCTGTGTTATTATAAAAATGAATGTACTTTTGGAGAAAACGCACCACGTCGACTAATATTACATTCATGTTTAACAACACCACACCCCGTTTGGAAAACTGCGCTGGTAACCTAGTTCTTGAGATGGACTATAACTTTAAATTGGGTTGGTGTTCATGTTTTGACTGTTTATATTTTAGCAACCAAAATAGTTTTAGGTGAGAAATCACAAAGTTAATGGAGCGCACGTAGAAAGGTCATCTTTTGAATTTAACCTAAAACATGTAAACAAATGTAAAATTAAAGGGAACTTTAAGTAAGATAGTCGGTTCTACTACCTGCTTTTTTACCAAAGTTAGAGCAAATGTTGTTTTATAGTCGGCGAGCAAAGTATATAAAAGTTCAAGGTCTGAGAGCTCAATTAAAAAGACGCGAAATAGTTATATTCCTTCATATAAATTAAATGTTTCGGAAAAACAAATGAGATGTGGTGTTGAACATTAACTACTCCGCGTTTTCGCGCGCCATTGCTCGGCCGCGCTCCAATAAAATTTGCAGTTTGTTCCGTATACCCTTGCATAATTCTTGGCGGCCGACTATACCAGGTGTATGAATTCAGCCGGGCCAAAGTACTTTGATCATGTACGTGCAGATATACTATACTAATACTTTTATATAATAAACCGTGTCAGTCTGATAAATTTAGCCTTTAAAACTGATGAAATTTTAGAAAACATTAATTTCTAAATAAATTTAATAAAACCTTACCTTCGTTTTTCCTTTTGTGTAGTAACAGATTTCTCATTCGATCGAGGTTTGTCCTTGAACAAGACAGAACACTAAAAGACTAATAAAATACACAGAATTACTAGAAAAACACTGGTTTTGTAAAGCCGACACCTTGTATAGAATGAGTACTTTGGTAAAAAGATAGTCGTTTGAAGAGTTATCGAACTCTTTGGTCATCGGGATTACAGGAGCTATGAGCATGTATTCCGGTTTCACAAATTAGCATATTTGTTGGGATTGGCACAGGACTGGGAAAAAGCCGGCCCCATTTGAAAACTTTCGGCCAGTTTTGTGCCGAACCTCTAAATTCGCAGCCACCAGTAAGCCCCCCTCAAGATACAATAAAAGTCATTTTCGAAGACAAAATATAAAAATAATCATTCCTATAAATCTTTCAAATATACCTGAGCTGTTACGACTGGCGGTTCTCTCTTTGGTTCTGGTACTTTCCTAATTGGCTCGACTTTCTTTACTTCCGGCTTCTTTTCCTCGACCTTCTTTGGCACCGCAGCTGGTTTCGGCACGGAGTCAACCTTCTTAAAAATAAAATAAAGTACAAATACAAATTTTCCGTAGATATAATGTGTTGATAATACACTGAAGTCGAGAAAGCGGTTATATCAATTTGAGGTTTTTGTACAGGATAAATTCAATTTTAATAAGTAATTTGGTATTCTTAATCTATAGTCCATCTCAAGACCTAGGTTTCCAGCGCGGTATCACGAGCGGTGCGCC